>PVJL010010636.1:0-47884 GCA_004026885.1 Lyroderma lyra | reverse complement strand
TGTGTGGGGTGGGGTGCGTGGGGTGTGTGTGTGAGGGTGGGGGGTCCCTGGATAACTCCTGGGACACTCCCCCCGGCTGCATGGCCAGAGCTCTGCGATGCAGAGCTGTCATACGAGGTGCCCCATTTCCTTCGGGTCGGACCCTGCACCCTGCCGGGGAGCTCGAGAGCCCCCGCCTCCCGGACTCCCACTTTCCGTTGACTTTGAATTCTAAGGCGTCAGAGCCCTTCACAACCTTGGATCCCCAAGTTTGTCACTGAAGGAACCCCGCTCCCGGCCGAGCCCCATCCTGCTCTCCACATCTGAGAACCTGAGCAGCCCTGAGCCCAGCTCCGGGTTCCTACAAGGTTCTCCGTCTGGGGCCCCCTCGTCAGCTTCGTCGAATGGCTCCCACCCCCCACCCCCCAGGACACTGCATTCTCCCTTCTGCTCTACAGAAATGACCCCCAGCGACGCGTCCCGAACCCGGTGTGTCTCCGGGACGCGGGCTGGGGCACCGGCTTCCCTCAGGCTTCCTCACTAGCCCGTAGCCCCGCTGTTAGGTTTCCCTCCCGCCTCACCACCCACAGCAAAGGCCACTGGTCCTCTCTGTAATCGTCCCCCCGCTGCCCTCAGCCCGGCCCAGGTCACCCGCCCCCCCACCGCAGGCCCGCAGTGGCCTCTCTCTGGTTCTCTCCTCCCGCCCTCCTCCTCTCCATGGAAACCAGTTGTCACCGGTATTTACTGGGCACCTGCGCTGCCCCGTCCACCACTGCGTCCCCACCAGTGTCCAGGGCATTATTAGAGGGCGCTCAGCACGTAATTAAGAAATTACGGCCGGACACCTAGACATCACCTCTAGGTGACACCGTGCCTAAATCAGATAATGGGCCTGCTAGGTCAGCAGCTACAGTATTTTCTCACGGACATTCGATGTCACCGAGCACTCCACGCCCAGTTTTTCTCATGTCCACTTGCTTTCAGTCTCTTCACTGGATTCTGGAACCTCGGTGTTTCCGAACTGCACCTCTCTGAGCAAAACAACGCAACTCCTCTGGTCCGCCCGCCCCGCAGAGCACACCCCTGGAGTCCAGGGCTCTTCCAGCTTATTCCCACACACACACCCTAAGTTCTGACCGCAAGGACCTCCCGGTGTCCATCTGGACGTGTTTGGTCCCCCGCCAGCCTTCATCGCCAGTGACCGGCTCAGGGAAGCTGGTGGAAGGCCTTCTTGTTGACGATCTGCCCACCCCAGACAATTCACCTCGACCACCCCTTCCTCTGGGAAGATTTCCTTCCTTACCTGCCTTCGTCCAGGGGGCTTCCTCCCTCCTTCCTAGTCCTGGGGGCACGTGAGCCTCCCACGGCTGTGCTCCCCTTCGCTGGGACGCACTGGGCCCCTAACACGATGCCCTCAACAACAAGGGTCCGTTGCCTTTAACTTCCGGATTCTTTCCTCGTTATTAGAGGAAAGCGATGTTTATCAGATGCCAATCACTGCATGCCTCTCCCTAAACTGCCGAACAGTGTCACATGCGTCCTTGCTCTGTGGCTTTCAATCGAGGCGCAAAAGCATGTGCGCAGGGATTGTAACAGTAACACAACAGGAAGGTCTCCACAAGAATAACATCGGCCTAACACGAACGCTGAGCATTTCCGCACGCTGAGCATTTCCGAGCAGACTCAGCAGGAGCTGATGAAGCAAGAGGGTTCTCTTAAGAGCTGGTGACCAGGCCGCAGACCTGCAGTTCCTCTGTGAAGGCCAAGGCCACCCAGGGCCGCCTGTCCCCAGGGGTACGGGCAGAGGGGGAACACAGCTGTAGACTGGTCTGGGCTGGCACCCTTCAGGGGTGACGTGCACTTTTCAGGTCACACTCCAGGGAGAAGTCACCTGAGTCACTTGGAAAATGACAAAGTGCATGCATGTGGCTGGGGGTAGGGGACAGTGCTAAGATCTGTCCCCAGGACTGTGCTGGGCTCTGTCTGCCTAAGGTGGAGGGAGGGTCCTGTGAGACAACATGGACGCTGTGCTGACTGGTGCAATCGAGTCTGAGATCCGAGGGGGAAGGAGCCACCGGACATGAGCTGAGTGTTAGACCAGAGGCCTGTCCCCGCCCCCACCCCCACCCCACTGCCCTGGGAGGCCTGACTGTTCTAACTCAGATCTCCAAGGTCCCGCCTCACTTCTTCCCACACAACCCAAAGGATTTGTCGTCCAGGAAACCAAGGAATAGTTTCATCAATAAATCAATTTATTTAAAAGAATATGTTACAATTAATTACACTAAGTGACATTACCAAACAATTTCAGAGTGGTTAGCTCTAGAACAAGGAATGAAAGAAACACTGTTAGCCATTATGTGTCTGTGTATTTTCTCTTCACATTTCTTAAATCACAAATAAAAAATACAAGAAACTGCAGTGAAAATACAATTAGAGTTTCTCTCAAATAAATTAAAAGTGTGCGAGGCCTGGGGACAACTGAGGCCCAGCCTACTGGCTTAAAAGGGGGCGTGGTATACACTGTGTCCAAGGTCAGTCATTGGCCGAGTGCCTTCATCCCATACCACCCCCCCATTCTGATCTCCAGCCCCCCACCCCCCCCTGCTCCCCACACCCCGGGGGTATGCTAAGGGACAGCTGAAGTCCTGGTGTGGGCGAGGCACCCCAGACACACTCGGTTTGGATGGGGAAGATCGGTTTGGGGGGAGAAGATCCGGGAAGGAGCTGGAAGGCGAGCGCTAAGCACACCCACAGTCGCCACGCTCTCGCTGGGTGTCCCGCCAAAAGGAAGCTCATTTAGTGACAGCGTCATCTGGCCAAGGAGCCTAGCAGCATGCTGGCCTCCCACAGACCACATGGTTTCCAGGCTGAACCAGTCCAGCCACAGCGCGATGGCGAGGAGGAAGGGCTCAGGGGTCCCTCCAGGGCTGGACACTTGAGACCAAGCAGGACACAGTCCCTTTAAGGAAATGACCTCCTGAGCGCCAGGCCCACATGCTGGCCACTTCTGAGATCAGGTGTCGCCTGTCAGCGCCCTGCGTGACTGCTCCAAGCACTGGGTTTGGAGCCAGGAGTAGTAACCCAGAGCCACTGGGTAACTTAGGGTGACACATCTGGGCCAGGCACGGGTGCTGAGCCTCCCCCTGCCTCTGCCCTGAGAGCTCGGCCGGCGCAGGCGCTGTGCTGACACTCCTGGGCGGAGCTGAGGTCTCGGGCAGGAGGAGACGGAGCAGAGGAAGCTGGAGAGCAGAGCCCCAGCACAGCCCCAGGGAGCCTTTCTGCAGGGACCTGCTTTCGTCCTGAGCTACCAAAAGTTCGGGCGTTTCCCAAAGAGGACAGAAACTCAGGGGAGGGGACAGCAGAGACCAGGAAGACGCCGCAGCCTGAGCTGGGGCAGAGCGGGCGGGAGGGGGTGCCCTTCCGTTTCCCAGACTGCAAAGAAGCCTCCCCGGGCCAAGACAGGAAGCGGGGACCGAGAAAGGCGGTGCGGGGCTAGGGGACCGAGTGCCACGCCGGCACCGCTCCGCGCAAGGAGCCCGCCCCTGCACCCCACAGCCACGGTGGAGGCCCGCTGTCCCCCGGCCCCCACGCCCCGTCCTGGATGCAGCTGGCGCTCTGCCCGTGGCACAGCCTCAAGCGGGGGTTGTTCCTCCGGATTCTGCCCGAGACCACCACCCATGGCACCTCCCCCCAGTCTCCAACCACCAAGGAATTCTGTATCAGAGAGCGACGGGGCGGCGTGTGCCCGCCCAGGGCCCCCACCCTAAGGGCGCCGCGCCAGGCCCCACGCCCGGCCCGCAGGTGCGCTGCGTGCCTCCGGATCCGTCCGCTCCGCGCCCACTGACGGAAAAGCCCCCCGCGTCCTGGCGTGGGTCACCACGTTTCTTCTTCCAGGAGCCTTTGGCCCACAATTAAGGTCATTTAAGCCACAAGAAGCTAATCCTGTCAGCCTTCAAACCAGGGGTCCCTCTGCAACCGGCCGCATCCAGCATCCAGCGTCCCGGCACTTCGCTCTGTGATTCCACCCGGGTTTGGAGAAGGGGGAGGACAGGACAGCTCAGGTGCTCCTATGGTCCCCTGGGCCAACAGCTGCCAGGATGACAGAGAGGGAGGGGGCGGGGGTGGGAAGCAGCCTCACCCGAGCTGCAAAAACAAGTTACAACAAAAGAGACTCCGGACCAGCAACGCTCCCAGTGGAGCCGACTACCACCAGCTACGCCGCCTCCCAGGCAGACAAAGTACAAGACGCCACGACGACAGGCTTCGGTCTAGAAGAGGAGGGGAAAGCAGAGAAGGCGCGACCACGCGCAGGAGCGGGGAGGGGTGGGGGTGGGGGGTGCCGGCAGCCCGCCCGAGCCCACCGCGCGGCTCTCAGGTCGCGCAGGGCCAGGCGAGGGGCTCCTTAAGGGACAAGAAGGTTTTCCTTCGCTCTCCTCCAAACTAAAAGCTGAGATCCAGCCCCTACCCACCTACCCACCCCACTGCTGCCACCTGGGGCCTTGGCTGGCCTGGATGGGCCGTGTTGGCACGAACCACGGACCCACCCCAAGTCTCCCCAAGGCCCCGGGGACATAGACGCCCACCCGCCCGAAGGGTCACAGGGAAGGTGAGGGTTACGGGGGCTTATTGGTCGGGGACTGAGAGGGGAAAAGCTTATGTACACCCGGCGCGTCTTCCTCCCCGTCCCCAGCTACGCGGCCTCGCGCCCTCAGCTCTGCCTCGGCTCACAGTACAGCTGCGTCCCAACGGGCGGGGACGCGCCAGATTCCGACCACGAAGCGTTTCCAGTTCGGGCCTCCTGCACCCACCTGCCCTCCATTCTAGGCGGCCTGGGGCAAAGCGTACACGGGGCCCCGGGGGGCAGCACGGTGTGGGACGGAGACGCGGGAAGCCGTCCTGGAGTGGACAGAACACCACGCGCTCAGGCCTCCTGCAGCCGCCGCCGGGCTGCCCGCCAGGAGCACGCCTCCGCCGCCCCGCCGCCTCCCGGAAGGTAGGGAAGCTGTGCTCCTTGCCCCTCCGACTCGGTGGCAACCTGCGAGCCAGCGCCCTCGCTCGGTACCAGAAAGGGCCAAACCCCAAGCTGGGTGTAAACTTGTCGAGTCCTTCACGAGGAGAGGTATTTCCCCTGTAAAATAGTTTTTCTCCTTTCAAAGTTTGTTTCAAAATAAAGAGAGCAAGAGAGAAGTCATGAATTCTAGTGAGAGGTGTGTAAAAACACAAGCTAAAAAAGGTACTGCCATCAATATGAAATTTAAAAAGAAATATATATATGTATATCCGTGCAGCTAATTCGTGTATATATACTTTTTACATACATATATATATGTCTGAACAGTGCAAATGGATGGAGTTCATAGTTCCAGTTTTAAAAATATAGCACGAGGACAGTCTTTGTCAGTTGAGGCCCAGGTGAGGGGACAAGGACACCTTTGGCGCGTCGGCTGGGTTTCTTAACTCAGGTGACTCCTGGCGCTGCTGTCTACCAGCTCAGTCCCAGACGCGGAACTCGGGGGACTGTTAATGACATCTAGGGCTTTTAGATGTAATGACTTCTTTCCTTCCTCTCTTCTTTTGTGTTAATGTTACTCTGCCTGGCATGGGAGACGAGAGGGACGGGGTGGGGGAGGGGAGGGGAGGAGGAAGGGCTAGGTGGCCATGTCCCTCTGCTGTGACCTCGCCATCTGGAAGATGTTCTGAAAGGACAAGAAGGAAAGCGTCACTGGGCCACCCGTGTCCACAGCCCCCGACCTGCAGGCAAGCCCACAAGCAGACGAGGACACGTAGGCTGGACGCCCCGATGCGAGGGGCTGCGCCCCCCCCCCCCCGCCACTTCCCACCGGGAGCCACAGCCTTCCGGAGCTGGGAGGGGCCCGGCTGCTCACCACCTGGCTCAGCCTTCCCGTCTCACACACGAGAGAAGAGGAGCGAGCAGAGCTCTGGGGGGCTGAGGCCGAAGCCACAGAGCGGATGAGCCAGCAGAGGCTGTGGGCCTGGTGCCCATGGGCGGCCCCTTCCCCCTGGGTCCCAATCACCACCTCCCCGTCCCTGACCCCACCTGCTAACCCTCAGAAGTGTTTTCTTTGAGAATAAGTAGCTAATTGCTCTGGGAGCTTCCACGCCGCTGCAGCCCCGGCGCATACGGAGCCAGGGGAGCAGGGCAGACCCCGTCCCGCACGCACGCGGCCGTGATGCCTCCAGTCACAGCGGCTGCAACAGGGCGCTGCCCTGCTGGGCCGGGGATGGCGCGGAGGGACCATGAAGTCACGGACAGGGCTGAGCTTGCTGCCAGAGGCCACCGTGTGGACCAGGGAGGAAGCAGGGCTCTCCCCAGTCCACTCAGCATCTAGGGAGGCCAGCCGCTCTAGAAGTCTCCAGACTCACGGGGGCAAGCGCCTCACTAACAGTCCCAGAGATGGAGGTGGAGGACAGGGTCCCAGGCATTTGGGACCTATACCTGGTCCCAAACAGGCCTGTACATTTTCAACAGACAAAGATGAAAAAGGCAACTCAAGACTTTAAAGTTACCTCTTTTCTCCACTTGAGCTCACAGAACACCCTCTCGAAGCACTCGTGCATGTAATTGAACTGAAAAATAAAAAGCAGAGCACCGCCCAGTGACTCCCCAAGACGCAGTGGCCAGGGCCGTGCCTTTGAGCGCCTTCCCCCCACCCCCTTCCTAACCTGCTCAGCCTGGAGGCTCCTGCAGAGCCCAGGAACCCCAGGGCCACCGGTCCCCGGCCCTCTGGCTCCTCCTAGTGGCAACTGTGAGCCAGGCGGGATGGGAGGTGCCGAGCCTCGCGGGGCACCAGGCTGGGAAGAAGCCGGGGCTCTGGGGTCCACGGGGAGCCCACAGCCCCCTGCGCGCCTGCCCCTCATGCCCGTCCACCACTCACGTATGGTGTGAAGATCTTAACCCATCGTGGCTTCTTCTCTCCCCGCGTGTATTCGAAGCAGAAGGCCATCCCTTCTTCGTCTGTGTCCCATCGCTGCATCTCCTCCCACTCAAACGCTATGACCTGGTTCTGAGCAACCGAGAAGGAGAGTGAGAGCGTGCCTGCGGGCTCGGGACCCATCCGTAGCCTTGCGGGGCAAAGGCCGACAGCAGGGCGGACGCCGGGGAGGAGGGTGGCGACGAGTGCGGACCCCCCGCCACATGCTCACCTCCAGCTGCCCTTCCTCGGTGCAGGCGTGCAGCTTAAAGTGCGTGATGCTGATGGCTGTGATGACGTGCCCCTTCCTCCTGGAGTCACAGGCACAGTGCGGGAAGATGATTTCGTTGTAGCCCTCACAAGTCCTCAGCATGTTGAGGTACTAGAGAAAGAAAAGGAAGGGGGGACAGTGTGACTCAATGACCATGGAACTGACCCACCACGACGTGGCTGACATGGCACAGGAGGAAGCACAGAGATGCCTGAAGCAAGCTGGAGACCCCACCTCTGTCTCATGCCCTCCCCAAGCTGGGACAGGCCTCTGAGACGACCCTGTACCCCCCCTTCCCACCTCCAACCTCACCCCTTTCTCTACTTAAAAAAAGATACAGAAGTGAAGCCCGAAGACACCAGAGTGGGGACGCCCAGGGCTGGAAGGGCGCTCGCAAAGCCAGCGTCTGGCGTCCCCCTCACTAACCTAAGGGACAGGAGGCAACACTATCCTTACCGTTTAGAAAAGGGGGGGCTGATTATTTCACCCCACCTCTTCTGCCATCAAAAGTTACAATGATCTCAGGAATGAGGATAAGCTCCCCCAAATCTCACAGTCATATGATGCCAAAGCTGTAAGAAACTTTCATCTCAGAGAAACCCGGGGTAACACGAGACCCGCTTAAGGTCACGAAGTGCCACAACTGAGATCAGAAGTTCGGGTTTGTTTCTTGGTCACCCATCTTTTCTCTATTACTAACTAGTCCCCAAATTACCCCACTATCCCCTAGGTCTCATGCAAAAGCATCGGGATCAAAATCAAGTGACAGCTCCAACCCTCCCGGGATAACGCTACCAGACCACCCCAGGAGGCCTGGGGATGGCTGGCTCTAACTGCGCTCCCTGTCCTTCCTCCACTGCTATTAAGTAAGGTGGCCTCTCCGCCGCTCAGCTCGCCGAGGACAGAGGACGACGATGAGTGGGAAAGACAACAGGAGAGCAATGGGGGGCAAGACCGGGTTCCCTCTCCGGGGTGGCCTGGGAGCCACACCAACAGCCCTGTGGCCGCAGCTGCACGTCCCACAGGGAGGACAGGGGCACAGAAAGGACCCCAGGCAACCTACGGCTCTGGTACCACTGAATGGCACCTGAGACCACTGCTACTGCCACCAGGGACTGTCTGGGAAGACTTAAGGGCCCGGTGGGGGGGTGGAGATCACCCCACGTGCTCCTTTCCCTACTTGTATTTATTTCTGCTTAGGTGACATAATAGCAGCTTCACAGGGGAAAGTTACAACAGGGGAGCAAGAATACAGGGACCGATGGTCTCCACCTGCACCGTTTCCCTTTCTCCCATCTCCGCGCTCCACCCCTTCCCTCACACCTTCCGGTGTCAGGGACCAACACCGCACCGCCCGGCCCGATCGACGCCCTGCACGGAAACCCCGGCCACCGCGCTGGTCACTCGGACAGGCAGCGGCCTGGCGGGGAGCGCTTCTGGGGTTACGACAGGAGGAGGACCAGGGAGGGGGCAGAGCACAGAGAGAGCAGAGCCTGGGCTTGACTCCCGGCCCTGACACCCCATCATGTCCTAACTGTCGGGCAAGTGACTTGAACTCAAGCCAATCCCTAAATGGCTGGAGCCTGCGCTTCCTCACGTGCGAACAGGGAACCGCACCCACGGGCGGGTCACGAGCGACCGTCCCACGGGGCACCGTCCCCACGGGGCAGCTCGCGCGTAATTGCGCCAATAAACGGCAGCTTCCGAAATAACTCTGAAGGTTCTGGTAGCCTTAGCCGGAGCGCTCAACTATCTTCTCTTTCAAGAATGCTCCGTGAAATGATATATATGGAAATCACTTTTTAAAACTCCGGGGGGGAAAGCACATGAGACAGATGAATGGCAGAGATGGAAGGCTGCTGACGCTGGGTAACAGGCGGGGGGGACTGAGTGCACTGTCCCGTCACCTTCCTGGTCACCTTCCTGCTCCGTTTGCAAACAGCTGCAATAAACAGCAGAACAGGCAGAGGGCCCCGTGGCCAGGCCCCCAGCAACCTCCTCACCGCCCCAGGAACTTCTGGAAGGTGCGAACTGTAAGAGCCCTGCAGGTGCCAGTGGGCGTCACACCGCCCTGACCCTAGTTCCGCTCATGTCCTTGCACAGAAATGGCCTCCAGACAACACACGTGCTGAGAGCTCTCTCTGAGAGGCACCACCACTGTTCTAGACTGCTGCCATATTCCTGGCTGCGAGTGTCCACAGAGGATTTGTTAAATGAGAAACACGCACACAGAGGGAGGGACTGGGGGGACACGTGGCGCTCTGCGTATCTCGGGCGCTCCGTGGTGCTGCACGAGTTGGTCTACCTGGGGGCTCCCCCTGCCATCTGGAAATAAAGGACACTGCAGCCGCCCCCTCGTCTCTGATGTACAGAAACACAGGCTCTGGAGCCGACAGAAACGGTTCCAACCTGAGCCTACTGTGACAAGCTCGGTGACCTCGGGTGAGCTTCCGTCTTTCAGACTCCGCCCTCCTCTGCAGGGCAGGACGACACCAGCAGGGCCGGCACAGCGCGAAGCGAGGACGTGCGTGCAGCCCCTGGAACGTGCCAGGCACACAGTGTGCCCCCTCCCTCCTCGGACGCAAAAGGCCGATTTGTGCCTCCAACTCAGGAATGTGGTCCTTGAAAGCACAGGACCTTCAGAGGATGTCCTAACGGCTTGAGTTCTAAAAATAACCCGGGTGAAAACCAAGGGCACTGTGGCCTTGGTGAGACATCGGCGGTCACGACTCACTGGGGAAACCTACGGTTTTCAGATTCAGTCAGGTCGCGTTTCTCGGCTTCCGGTGGGCAACCTCCGCCTTCCTGGGTCTGCACAAAGCGTAACACTGAAGTCTCACAGACATCCAGAATTTCCGAAGGAAAAGGGAAGTTTTGCTTTCAGACAGATTTACATGAGGGTGTGGCAATATATTTAAAACACAAAATGACCCTGTCCACTTTCCCAGCATCCTACATTTTCAGTACTGGAGTATGTGCCCTAAAGACCTTCCCTGGTTCTCGTACCGCTGAGAGGACAGCCCACAGCGGGCCAGAGAAGAGGAAACCTACAGCGCGGGACATTCCTGAGTGTTCAGTACTTAGCAAGATGGGTGATTACAGACTCACGACAGCTATTAAAGCAGAGACACTGCGTGACAGAGCAGATGCTGGAGAACTCTCTATCCTCTCCAACAACCTGCTGAGCTCCATACCAGCCCCAGAACTGAAATGAAGGCTTGAGAGGGATCTCAGAAGCCAACTCACCCAAACCCCTAGGGGAGTGCCCCTTAAGTTCTAGTTTCAGAGTCACCAAGGTGCTTCCGCAAAACACCTTTACAACAGTCCCTAGAGACCTTGGCTCGGGGACCGTGAGGTGGGGTCTGGACATCTGCACGGCGAGCCGGCTTCACACGTGGTTCCCAGGAAACTGAGCGGCGACCACTTTGAGAAACCGCCTTTCCCATTTACTGCCTCGCGTGACGTGAAGCCACTAAAAATTATGTTGAGAAAAACTAAGACAGACATTTTTAATTTGTGAGTTCAACAATGGCAAAATCAGACCACTCCAACATGAGAAAAACATAAGTTCCAAATGTCTACTGTTTGTGTGAGAGTAAAAAAAGAGATAAAAAAAGAAGACAATCTCTCTTGGATCGTTGGATTCTCAACCATCCTAATTGGAGATTCAGTAAGTAACGAGAAAACAAAACCATTCTGATCACACTGGGACTTACAAACTATGGCAAAGACACAAGCTGTCCTCTGTATCTGGGAAACAAGGGAACCTACACAACACTTATTTATCTACCATGAACTCTGCAGTGTTCTGTCTAGATTCTACTTGACAGCTGGCAACGTGAACCTCGCATTTTACAGAAAAGAAACCAGAACTGAGAAGCCTGTTGAACTGCTGAAGTTCTCTCAGTGGTCTGGTGTCTGACAACCGATCTGACCCAATCTTGGGCCCGTCCACCATACTAAGTTGCTACAGATGATGAGATCAAGACCTGTGGACTTCGAAGGGTCCACCTGAGTTGGAGGCTTCAATGTACTGACCATGACCATTGACTAAGCTGATGTCTTTCAACATTAACACTTGAATACATGAAATTATACTTGGATAAATTTCAAACTTTGGTAGGATTTTCTTTACAAACTGTAGTATTATGGGGCGAGGACACACTTGTATGTTGGCACTGGGTTTTCATGACCACGGAATTCCACTCCTGTTTAATTCTGTCACAGCATTAACTGACTTCGTTGTTTTCAAAATGTGTCAAAAAGGCACAAAAAATTGGTATTTTGACTATTTTATGCATTTAATAACAACATTTTAAGCTGCTTTGTATATAAATGATATTTTTATTTTAAATTTTTGTTATATGGCAATAAATTTACCATTATATTGAATTTTAGCAAAAAAATACTCAAAACATACTAAGTGGCATCAATTAGACTTACGTGCAGATAAATGAGAATCTAATGGCATTGATGACATAAAAAACATATTACAAAATGTTACACAATGTGGCATTCGAAACATCTTTGGTGTTGATACTGCACGCCACAGGAAAACATTAGAAAGTCTTGTAAATGGCGAACAGCGTTTGAGCTCGTGGGGTGAACCTGAATGCCGCAGTCAGCGGGTGGACGTGCTCACTCAGATACGTCTGAACGCCGCAGCGAGAGGGGTGCGCACAGTTCATACTCAATTCGAATGACCCGTGGGAAAGCACACCGGTGTACCAACTCACTCGCATTCTCAACTGGGTGACTACACGATACAAACTTGAGTCTGAAAATGATTTCACAATAGATTACCATGCTTATTAAATTCCGATTTTCTGTATTTTGCCACAGAATAACCCAGACCTATTTACGTATCTAGCACCTTGTACTGTGCCTGGCCCACACCTGGTGCTCCTCAAACACTTTTGGCTGAATACATAAACAGAAGGTAGTGTGTCTGGAGTACCCCATGTGCAAAAACCCAGCATGTAGTCCATGCTGGTATCATCAGAGGCCCTGAGGACATTACTTATGTTGGCTTTGGCAAAGGCAGAGGTTGGTGGTTCTTTAGTATTTGGCTCTTTTCACCAAAAAGATGTAAATGTGTTGGTCAGAATCATGCATTAATATATAAAAACACAATGCACAATGCCATTGTCTTAAAGAACAGGTGGAAGTTGAGTTTTAAAATCCTATCTCCCACATACTAAAATTCTCTTCACCAAAATTCTACAAATTAATAGGCTTAATTCTATTTAAAATAGTTCTTATTGCCTATTTTGGTGTTGGTATGTACAAATCTGGCAGATGGTTCTTTGATCTTTGGCAATTTTCTAAGGCAAAGAGACTTACTACTTTTCATCATATAAGTGATAAAATAACTGGTCCCACTAGATATGAGATAATGGGCTAAGTTCAATGGCTGAGTTGTGTATTCTTATTCCAACCCAATGAATTTAGATGCGTGAACATTCCTTGATAAAAAGTACACAGAAGGTACAAAGAAATTCAGGTGATCTCTAAGAATCATTAGCAATGCAATTATTGCCTTGTGTGAAATCATGAAAAATTATAACTGGAAAAATTTCAACTATCTGTGAATTTGCCAAGAAATTTTACTTGGTAAGTGCTTGGTGAGTGGAAGTTTGGTACGTGCTCTTTACAGATTTTCTTTTTGATAATTCCCATACTTGTATTTATGGCAGATACAAATTGAAAACCATTTTTAAAACACTTAAGGAATATTAGGCAGCCCTCTCTAACAGAACTTTCTGTGATGATGAAAATGTTCTACATGTAAGCTGTCCAATACCGCAGCTACATGTGGCTACTAAACATTTGAAATTTGGCTAGGGCATCTGAGGAACTGAATTTTAAATTTAATTTAATTTAAATAAATTTAAAATTAAATTTAAACAGCCGCATGAGGCTAGGAGCCATTAAACTGAACAGTCCAGCTCTAGGATATCACACTAACCAAAAGCATGACTGAGCATAAATGTGTAAGCAACTGCAGAGGTCACAGTTGTAAAAACAAATGATTTTGCAATAACTAAATCACATTTAAAATAATTTCTAATGTTAGAAACCTAAATATCAATTCTTACAGAATCTTATCTTTGTCGTATTAAATGTTTTACAAAGCTTTTGCTTTAGAACTTTTTCTATGAAAAAGAATTCCATTTGGTTACTACTAATAAAGTTATATACCTATAAACAGCAAAGGAATCTCCTTGGGTGCTACATGGAGGGACACACTAGACTTTACATCGAGGTCTACATGCCCCTCCTTAAAAATTAGTTAAGCCACTGACCAGGTTGCAACATCTTTCAAAACCGACTGGAACAACAGGTTGTAGAGATAAGAGGAGGCATTTTATTTATTTATTTATTATTGTTTGTTTTGGTTTGGGTTTGGGTTTGGGTTGGTTCCCGGAACGGGGCTCGAACCCAGGCCGCAACGGTGAGTGCCGCAGCCTAGCCACCGCACCACCAGGGAGCACCCCCAGAGGAGGCACTTTACAGAGAGCTTATGGGGACATAAACCTACCATGACCATTTTCCTCTGTTCATACAGCTTCTGCAACTGGTAGGACTTCTCCTCTGCTTTGATGTAACCTTTCTTCACATCATCAACAGCCTGTCACCAACATAAAGACAGGGAAGGGAAGAGTGTAAAAATCACCATCAAGTACCTTCTTGACAAGAACTGAGACACAGATTCATTTTCAGAATAACTCTTATGCACACGGACCCCACCGTCACCAGTGAACCCGGTCACACGGACGTATTTACTGGAAAAGGTAGCATTTAAGAAGTGCCTGGTATGTGCTCATGGTTCTAGGCACGTGAGGAATCTGGTTTCTCAAGTTAAGAGACTTGAGTTCTGGGCAGTTTATACATGTGAAACGATTGGAGAACACTAAAAGATAGCATATAGAACGGCATTAAAGGTAACAATGAAGTAGCAAGAATGTGGGGTACGGACAGTACGTGACACATGCAGTCAGAATGAGAGTTGTTCTGAGCTGTAGTTACCAAGGAAGCCTGGGGTGGAAGGCAGGAAACAGGAGTGGGTTTGAGCTTAAATACATTCAGGAGACTAATCTGCCCAGTTTGAATAAAGGGTGCACATCAGGGGACAATGGAAGAAAATGCTAGAAGGGTAAGTTAATAGATTAGGAAGGATCCTACAAAGCATCCACAGGAATTCCGACTTCAGGACTGTAGGGAGCTAAAATAAGCAATTAAAATGTGTTTATTTTTCAAAGAAAGTCTGATTTGCATGAGTGTCAAATGTTAAGCTAAGGGGAGAAAAAAATAAGGGAAACCAACGATGTTGTGGTATTTGAAGCACAAAGTGAACCAAGACCTTAGACTAGGGTGTAGCAACCGGAGGAGACAAAGTAGTAAATCTCAGACCAGGAACAGCAGAAATCCCCAACGGGACGCAGACCTGGATGTAATACGCTAGTTCTAAATGAGTCCTGCTTCAGCTATTAACATATGAAATATGCATCCCCCTCTCAACCTCACTGCACCCCAAGAAATTAAAATCCAGTGGGCGGGAAAACTGATCACTGGGAGAAAAGAAAGCACAGAATCTGTTCCTCATCCTTGCTCCAGGGCACACAGAACCCAACCACAGTGTGTCATGCAAGGATAACTCCATGGAGGCTCCAGCAGGCCCCCTGAACTGCCGACTCCCACGGAGGCTCCGGCAGGCCCCCTGAACTGCCGACTCCCACGGAGGCTCCGACATGGCCCCCCTGAACTGCTGACTCCCTTAAGGCAGCCATCATTCCCTTAGTCTTTCGGGGAAATCATTGCATAGCACAATGAGTTCAGGACGAGACTCAAAAGATGAGTTCACCTCCCAATGTGCGCTTCATAAGTCACTTATGTCCTCTCAGTCTGTAACACGGGAATAACACCCATCTCACAGGTAGACAAAACGAGGTAACAGGCTATAGGAGTTTTGAAAGTCCAGATGAATAGTTATTATTAGTATCACTGCTATTAGCACCACTTGGCTGGTAAGCTCTAAGAACCACAGAGGGATAGCTGCATCCTGCCCAGGAGCACCTAACAGAGACGGGCCCGCGCCCCCCCAGGCCGACCACGCTGCGCGTGCTCGGTGCCAATGGCCATGCAGCGTCATGAGAAACTGTCGGCTGCTCCAGGCCAGATTTAAACCAACTACTGAAAAGCTGGGAGAGAAAAGGGAAAACAAACTAACCAATACTGGTCTATCTACTCAGTTTCTGATGTAACAAAGTGTTATTTAGCTAAGGGAAAAGGCTCTTCTGATGACCAAATAAAAGTGCTGCATTTGTTTTTAAAATAAAGTATTTAAAAGGAAGTAAAAAGTAAAGACAGTAGTCACTATATGGCTCTGCTATAAATTCGTGATTTATAGAGGTACAGTAATATAAACGCTGAATTCTGATCTGACCAATGCAATTTGCCTACACCCAGAAGACGGGAGAGCGGAAAAGGTAGGGGTTATGAGTGGTCATGGGGGACGAAATGGAGCTAGCGCCTCATCTTCTATAGAGGGAAATAAGCTGCTGCCTGGATCTGAAAAATCAAGTAGGAGCAATAACCAAGTTATAATAGAGACATGGAAATAAACATAAAACAAAACAAATAACAAAAAACAAAGCTAAAAAAGGTGCAAGTGGCTGCCTGAGGGGGCAGATGAAGGTAAGTGGGGGCAACTGATGTTTTTCCTAATTACCCACACAGAACTATCTGAATTCTATGACTGTATAGCTCTAATGAAAATGATGGTACACCGCCATACTGCTCACTTTCTGTTGTGTGAAAAAAACAGTAACATGTATTTTAAGCTCTAGGACATGTCACTTTTTAAATTATCTTTTGTGAAATAAGACAGAACATTTTATAAATTTAACTACGATCCAGGAGGTGAAGCAGGTTACCCAAGGATTCACACTGACTTAGCAAATAACCCACTCTGTGTGAACAGAAGAGATCAGGCCTTTCCAGGAAGAGCAGTTCACCCACCTGATGAAAGAAGTAGGTAACAGCAAGGTCATTGTCATTCAAGAGGATTTCTTCTTCGGTCGTAAAAAGCCACTTTCGAATGGTCAGGCAGGTGCCTGGCACAGCTGAGGTGTAATTCTGGACGTACAGTTTATGAGGAAATTCATTAGGTGCCAGCTTACGGACTGAAGAGAACACAAAACAAAGAGCGGGAGTGAGGAGACACGGAAGACACTTACCTCCGTAGAGTGAATTGCAGGTCACGTGTAAACTGATGGCAGGGTATCCCCAACCTGAACGTCTGTCCGCTCAGGTCCATCAAGGAGCTGGTCTACCCAAATCCATCCCTTTTGACTATAACTACAGCCAGTGCACCTCAGACTGACTGTACTCTTATCATCTGACTGGCACGCCGTTCAGTTAACGTGCTGACTCTGCACACAGCACCTACTTACTACAAACTCAAAATACCGGACCCGTTCTTCTGGTGAGTTACGGCCATGTCCGCCATTGTTCCTTAAAGCCTCTCCTCTCACCCAGCGCCGGGGCACTCAGAGTCCCTCCTGTGGCAACTTTCGATGAACTGCTTTGATTGTTAAGAGCTGAAAGGCTCTCCTACCCCAACCTCCAACTCTAAGACAGTCATCAAAGTGAAAAGTGTCTCTGAGCAGCGTCACTTCCTCTCCCTAACAGGTACGTGCAGGACAAACAACCACTTTGAATTTCTATGCTGCTTTTCTTTGGAAAGGCTCAGAGTTTCTTCTCTTGATGTTTACTTACAACACTGCAAAAGACAGATTTAATATTTCCCACTTTATTTATTAACTAAAGCTTAGAAAAGAAGGAAAAGATTAGAACCCAAGTGCCCTTGGCTCCCTAGCAATCCTCTGTAACATTCATGCCTCACTAGACTGTAGGGAGTTGGGAAGAATAGGGAGACGGCTGCTTCAGGGGAACCCAAGTTGTTCTCCTTGACCTGGGACGGCATGGCAACCCAAATCTACCAAACTCTCCCCCTTTCCAGGATGAGGAAGGTCTGCCCCATCAATGTTACCCGTCACACCTGGCCTATGGGAAAGGCCCCATAACCTGCCGGAAATCTATGTCATTCAGAGCAAGCACTTAGATTTCCTCCCCTTTGTGGTCTCAATGCAACCAATGTGACCACCACCCCTCACTTTTACAAGATAATCTATAAGAGAAGCTTCCTGTCACCGTGCAATAAAATTTCCTTGAAAGAAGATATCTATTTACAAAGAAACTTAAAGACATGCATTGAAGCAATGGCTTGTAAGCAATTTATCTCTTTCCAACTCTTAAAACAAAAAGCTATTTGTGGCTTCTGCTCAAGATGGTGGGGTAGGTAAACACAGCTCACCCCTCCCATGACCACCTCAAAATTACAACTAAACTACAGAACAACCATCACTGAGAACCCCCCAAAGTCTAGCTAAACCAAAGTGCTATCACTGAGGACAGAGGATGCTACATCGAGTTGGTCCCACACACACATTTGGTGGCTAAGAAACAGGCGGGCTATCTCAGCTGTAGAAGTTGCCCTTGAGGAGCACAGGGTCCCAGTCCCATACCAGGCTGCTCTCTAGCTCAGGGTTCTGGTGCCGGGAAGAGAAATCCCCTCAACTTCTGGCTGTGAAAACAAGAGAGGTGGTGGATGAGTGAGGCCAGTGGAGCCCCAGGCGCTCCTCTTAAAGGGCCCGCACACGCACTTACTCACTGATGGACTCACTCACTCTGAGCTCCAGTGCTGGGGCAGCAGCTCACAAGGCACCAGGGACATGTGGTTTCAGGGTGAGGGCTGGAGGAGGAGCTTTCTCCTAGACAGAAGTGCTGGTGAAAGCAATGTTCCTTTGTTGAGCTCTCCCCTGTCCCAGTATACACACACAGGTGGGAACCATATCTGAGTCCTCATCAACCTGGCTGACACGTTCACCCTGCCCTGGTGATTCCCTGAGACTTCACCCCACCAAACTTGTGGGCCCACCCAAGCCACTTCCAGTGGCTTTTCCATATCAACAGCCTGTCTTGGCTCATGCTGCAGACTTTCTTAAAATCTTTCAAAGGTTCACAAACCCAAACAAGCAGCATCTGGTCTCAGAGTGCTCTGTACCTCTTGCTGAGCAATTCCAAGCCTAGCACTAATGGCAGCTGGCCTCAGTTCATGGCTAAGTCACTTCCAAGCACCTCCAAGCACAGCACAGATGGCAACCATCTGCAGATCACTTTGTAACTCCTATCAAGTGGCCTTGGGCAGTACACAGGCAGTAGGTGACCTTGGCCCATACCAAAGGCCCACTATCCAAAGAACCAACACAGCCAGTGGCCAGCCTCAGGTCGCACCAGAGCACCACCACCCAACCACCTCCACAAATGACATACCCAAAGGGAAGACTCAACAGGCACCAGAGCCTAGCTAAAGCAAATCCTGCTCTATAGGGTCAGCCCCAGCACAACAGCTCCTCCACTACAGTTACAGCCAATCCTCACAACCCATCAGCCTGGGGGTCACTCCTCCCACTGACTTCCCACTAGCAACCAAGGCTCAACAACAACGGGGGCACACACAACCCACACAAGGGACATAGCTGGAGCACCCGACTCAGGTGACCAGGAAGGGAGATTGCACTACTAGGCCTCACGGGATACCTACTATATAAGGTGGCTCTACCAAGACCAGGAGACACAGCAGCTCTACCAAATACATAAAAAACAAACACAGGCAGGCGGCCAAAGAGAGGAGACAAAGAAACATGTCCGAAATAAAACAAAGCTCCAGAAAAAGAACTAAACAAAACGGAGACAAGCAATCTACCAGATGCAGAGTTCAAAACACTGGTTAAAAGGATCTCAGTGAGAACTTCAACAAAGAGACAGAAAACATAAAAACATAAAAATGAGATAAAAAAGAACCAGTCAGAAATAAATGCAATAACTGAAATTAATGATATACTAGAGGGAATCAACAACAGATTAGATGAAGTAGAGGGCGGAACCAGTCATTTGGAAAATAAGGTAGCAGAAAACAACCAATTGAAATAGGGGGAAAAAAAAAAAAGAATCCAAAAAGAAAAAGGAGGACAGTTTAAGGGGCCTCCGGGAAAACATCAAGTGTACCAATATTTACATCATAGGGGTACCAGAAGAAGAGAAAATGCAAAGGAACTGAAAACCTACTTGAAGAAACAATGATGAAAAACTTCCCTAATCTGGCAAAGGAAATAGACATACAAGCCCGGAATTGCAGAGAGTCCCAAACAAGATGAACCCAGAGAGGCCCACATCAAGATACATCACAATTAAAATGCCAAGGGTTAAAGAGAATGAGAGAATCTTAACAGCAGCAAGAAAAAAGCAGTTAGTTATCTACGAGGGAGCTTCCATAAGTCTCAGCTGATCTCTCAACAGAACCTTTGCAGCCAGAAGGCACCAGCATGAAATATTCAAAGTACAAAAAAAACCAAGGACCTTCAATCAAGATTACTCTACCCAGCAAAGTTATCATTCAAAATCAAAGGAACAGATAAAGAACTTCTAGATAAGAAAAAGCTAAAGGTAAAGGAGTTCATCACCACCAAAGGAGTATGACAAGAAATGTTAAAGGGACTTCTTTAAGAGAAAGAAGGAAAAAAAGATAAAAAATATGAATTAAAAAAAGACACTAACTACAAAACTATCAACAATTTCTTTAAATATAAATGAAGTATGTGCTCAATCAAAAAACATAGGGTGGCTGAATAGATAAAAAAACAAGACCCAATGTCCAGCAGTGGATGACTAGATAAAGAAGATATGGTACATATACACAGTGGAGTATCACTTGGACATAAAAAGAATGAAATCTTTCCATTTGCGACAACATGGATGGACCTAGTATTATGCCAAATGAAATAAGTCAGACAGAGAAAGACAAATACCGTATGACTTCACTTATGTGTGGAATCTAAAAAACAAAAACCAACAAAACAGAAACAAACTCCTAAGATACAGAGAACAAACTGACACTGCCAGATGGGAGGGGGTTTGGGAGGATGGGTGAGAAAGGGGAAGGGGATTAAGAAGCATCCAGCTCCAAGGCATTCAAAACAGTCCTGGGGATGTACAGTACAGTCTAAGGAACATAATTAATAACACTGTAATAATTATGTGCAGTGTCAGACGGGTACGAGACTTATCAGGGGATCACTTCGTAAGTTATGTAAATGTCTAATCACTATGTTGTACACCTGAAACTAATATAATATTGTACGTCAACTGTAATTGAAAACTAAAAATTTATTTATTTATTTATTTATTTATTTATTTTTATGTGGGTGGTTCCCTGGCTGGGTATCGAACCCAGGCTGCAGCGTTGACAGCACTGAAGCCTTAGCCACTAAAAATTTATTTTTAAAACAAGCTATTTTTAAAAATCTACAAAAAGCATAAAGTACACTATAACAAGTTGTGGTTAATTAGAACACCCCCTCTTTTTAAGGGTGTTTTATTGGAATGTATTAATTGTTAACCCCTGATTTAAAAGAACTTCATGAAAGTATCTGCTTCAGCAAGTAATTTACAAAGGAGAGAAAAGGATCAACAGTGTGCAGATACTCTCTGATATGGGCTTAATGGGATCTGTCCCATCTGCTTGTTGGAGACCACCCCTATGAGTGGGCTCTCCCCTCATTGACAAGCTCTTCTCTAGGGAAACAGTTTCAGTCTGACAGTATCAGAATAAAATACCTCCAAACAAAACTTAGTATCAGCCACTGGCACTTACCGAAGGAATGATTGATCACTTCGAATAAGGCAAAGTAATTCACGGTGGTACTGTCCATGCCAACTTTCGCTGCAATGGCCTAAGGTGTAAACAGGATAGATGAGTTGGTTTCAGGGAAACTAAGGCAGAGAATGCTGTGGGGAAAGACATATGTATGCATGTGGAGGGGGAGAAGGGGGGTGGTTTGCCATCTCAGTTTCACATGAACTAAATCCATGGTCCATAGCTATTTTACCTTGTATGTATGCACACACACACACACACGCATGTATGTATGAAATTAAAGAAAAAAATACTCGTATTTGATCCAAACAGCTATGGTCTCATAAATATGAGTTCCTCCTTTCCAATTCAAGGAGATAAAAATCTCTCCTTAAGTATCAGCTTTTCTCTCTGAAACATGACTTCATTCCGCCCAGATCTTTTTTAACAGTACTTACAAGAAATGTGCTTCATGAGGACAGATCTTAAGAAAGTAAATTCTTAAATATCCAGTCTTGTACATTTAGTCTACATTCAATATAGGCTAGTCATCTCCAATACCTATGTCTCTGCTTCTTGAGCTTAAAATACTGTTTATTAATTTTGTTCATGTTTTACAAGTTATTCTTATTTACTTTTCAGTTGATCCACGTCTCAGGCTAGGGACCTTCATTTCCTAAGTATCATCATGATCAATATCCACATGAAAACAGCAAAATGCTGGGACAGCAGAGGTACTTTAAACAAGTACCAGTCCTCCTCTCTAGAAACTAAAGTTCTAGCGCAACAAATAAAAAAAAACTGAAAGACTCCAAGTGCAAATAAACGAAAATTGAAATTACATATAAATAACAACAAAACGCAAAACAAAAAACACAAACTGGTGGTACAAAGATTCCTTTTGAAGATCAATCCCCATATAAATGAGGTGTTAACTGAATAAGATACAATTGTTGAGTATTAATGTCTTAGTAAGCCAGATATAATTATACCCTTCTTCCCACATCTGCTCACATATCAGACCTAGGTTCACCATCAAGAAGAGGTGGGAACTGGAGATTACTATCACAATTACAAAGTTACTATTCTTTACTGCACTAGATAGAAACTGAAATGCTCCCAAGGTTTGAAAATGGCTTATAGCTATAAGAGAAGTTTCAATTACCAGGTGAGGGGGGAAAATGCAAAAAAATTAGGCCTTGCTAGAGAATATTGTAGAAAAAAAAATCAGCGAGCTGTAAAATCAGCATTTGCCTTACAATCAGCAACACCTGAGATCCTGAACACACTCTTTGCCAAGGTGTGCGGTATATGAGTAAACGTACAGGAGGTAAGATTTTTTGCTTGCCACAAAGGAGAAATCAGCATGGATATCCAGAAACCTGCTAGTCTTCCTCAAAATCTTGATCAAATCAGGATTAAAGACAAGAGATAATGCCTAAAAGCAACAATTACCCTCATTACCAGACAGGATCTTTAAATACTATTTCTCAGTGACAAGAAACAGGACTCCCTGGGGAAACGGCTGACTCTAGATCTAGCCCAGGAAACACACCAAGTTCTTTACAGGCAATTCTAGTTAATAAAAATGTGAGGAAATGAGAGAATTCGGAAATCAGCACTTTGCAACCTGTAGTGAGATCACCGGTTAAGGCAGCTGATACACTCATTAGATACACTCGCTGGATAAAAGATCAATGGAGAACTTCACAATGGAGAGATCGGGTTATCACCACCTGCACCTGCTGATTAATCATTAAAGTGGATAACCAGCTACTGTTCACCTGCCGTTGAGAACCAATAGGAAGTATGTAACACCAATTATGAAATATTCCTATCCAAAAACGCTGAACTTGAATCAAGCCTCTAGAGCAAACTCTCATTTACAGAAAATATAAGGAGACAGAAAGATGTATTGAATGGCAAATAGATAAAAGAAACAAAAAAGTAAATTCAGAATGTGGGACATGCCACAGGACAAAGACCCAATTTCTTCAACAAAACAATGGCGTGAAAAAAAAACTGGGGAAGGGAGGAGGGACTGCTCTATTTTTTTTTATTTTTATTTTATTTTATTTTTTTTTTTTTTGCTTTTTGGTATGTGGGTAGTTCCCTGGCTGGGAATCGAACCCAGGCCGCAGCACTGACAGCATCAGCGCCGTAAGCCTTAAGCCACTACACCATCAGGGAACTCCCGAGACTGCTCTATTTTAAAACACACATAAAAAACCAAAATGTGACAGGGAACTTACTAAGATCCAGATTTTAACCAACTATGAAAAATCATTTTCAGATCATTGGGAAAATTTGACAACCAATCTGTTAATAACAAGGAAATGTTGTTAATTTTTTAGCTTTAGTGACAGCCTGTGTTCATGAAAGAAGCCTGTCCATATTGTTTAGAGGTGTATACTGAATCACAGGTCCACTAACGAGAAATTTGCATTAACATATGTAAACATGAGGGGAAAGGGGGAGGAGGACACACAGTGCAAATGTAGCAAAATCTTGATGACTACTAAATATGAGTGATGAGTACTTGGAGGTTCGTTGAACTATTCGGTTTTCAGGTACATTAGAAAGATGTTTACAATTAAAGTGGGGAAGCTATCAGCACCGCTACAACCTGGGATGCTGCTTCTTCCCTTCTTTCAAGGAGGACAAAGTACTTTCACGTTATCAGTAACAGCATCGACAATTAGTAGCTAACATTTAATAAACTTACGTGCCGGATGCCCCAAGCACTTCATATGCATGAACTCATTTAATCCACCTTCCTCGGCTCTAAGCCATACAATGTCAAGTCCACTTGCGGAAGTTTACTTTACCTGATAGACTTGGTCTGTTGTACTGTTCTTTTTAACCCTGACCGTAGCTGTTGTTCCATCTGGTAATGCTACTCTCAGCTCTACGTCAGACACACCATTGTAGTTCTGGGGGAAAAGACACAGAGAAAGAACTTACGACCCAGTATATCCTCGTTCTTCTTGTAACGCGCTAGCTAAACACCTACCTAAATGTGACAGAGAGAACGTAGTTCCAGTGTACAGGGGAAAAACAACACATTATAGTCAACACATTCACCAGTCAAAGCTGACTGTAGGGTACAACAGAAGTTAACCTTCAAGATGAACAGGGAGGAAAGAAATAGGTGGAAGCCAACATGCTCACATGTTAAAACAGAAAACTTGTGGGTGACAGTCCAGATCAAACACAGATGAGATTTTTGGTTTACTTTGAAACATTCAGAACACACAAATGAGAAAAGAAGGTAACTGAAAGCAGTAGTTTCAGCACATAATCTCTGGTTTTCCATGGTTAGGCACACCAGATGGACTAGTATCCTAAGTTCCCTTGACCCTGAAATAATCATGATACCTGTGAAAGAAAAAGTGAATGAAACTCAGAAGTCCGAGTTAGCCTGGTACCCAATTTTCTTCTAGGAAAGAGTAAACAATTCTTACTCTCCTTAATTCAAAAGCAATCCTTCTCGCCTACGGTTTTGACGATTAACGCATTGCTCTAACAGATTTCTGACGTTGTAATTTTTATTAGAGAGGAACAATGACTTAGGAACGAGTCCGCCTTCATTCACCCCTTTAAAAAAGTACTATTCACTGCCAAAACCATCTTCAGCATTACTTTGTTATAAGCCCTTGTCTGCAGGAAACTTACCACCTAGCTGGGAAAATCAGGCCTAGACATAACAAATACTCAGTGGGAAACACACTATTTAATATAGCATCATTACATATTCATTCTTCTATTCCATTAATATTTATTAAGCACGAGCATGACACTGTGACAAAGCACTGGGAATAAAAAGTGGTCAAGATTTAATTTAGCTCTTGTTCTGGAGATCTCAGAGCATGGTGACCTAGAAATCTGCTAAGATCTTAGTGCTCTCACCATGAAAAGGAGGAAGACAGAAAGGAAAGGAGGAAAGGAAAATAGAGGGTAACCAGGTGAATGTATACAGACATCAAAACATCAAGTTGTACGCCTCCAAGGTACACAATTTCTATTTGCGAATTACACCGCAACAAAGCTGGAAAAAAAAAAGATTTAGCTCTTACCTACAGGTAGCTCACACTCCAATAAACAAAAAAATACAGTGATGATCTGATTATATGTATAAAATATTAAAGAAAGAGAGAGCAACACGGCAATAATGAAGTGGCACAGCCTGAGAGAGTGCGCATTGGAATGAAGACCGATGACTCAAGTGACAGGAAAAGCTTCTAGAAGGTGGGCCTAGCGCCAGGTCTTGAAGGACAAGCAGGACACATAAAAGAAGGAAGCTGAAAGAAGAGTCATTTGGACAATTTATGGCGATTTGACCCATAATCAGGATCTTTACTTCCCCCCACAGGGAGCCAAGCGATAAGCAGTCACTGTGGGGGTATTTACTCACTTACCTCATCCGATTCCGACAAGAATTCCTGCATGATGTCACTCTCACCAATGACGCGTATTGAGCACACTGTAGAAGATAAAGACAGAATCTGGCATGAGGCCCTAAAATCAAGACTATGAAGTCAAGAACACACCAAGCTTTAAAGCGCAGGTCGTTAGTACTGGGCGGTGCTGAGGCAGTCTGCCATCTCACGTGTGATATTTTAAGACACAACAAACATTCACAAAAATATAAACTAGAGCAGAGGAATAATATGGTGTACGAGGTGAAACTTGCTAAAAATACTAAATGTAGTCAAAGGAATTCACCCCAAAAAAGAGAAATAACAGTTCAGTAAATCTAACCTTGTCGTCTTGTGTGAACTGTTAACAAGCCAGACAGCAGAGCAAGAGTACGATCAATTAAAAATAAACCAAACACAAAACTGAAATACAAAAGGCAGAATATCCCTGTGGCCGAGGAGCAGGGCAGTCAGAGAAGCACGGGCATGTCGGCCACTGCGGGGAGGTAGCGTGCGTCAGGCCGAGCGCACCTCCTCACTGACGGCAGCTCCCACGCCACACACACCACCACCAAAGGCAGGGAGGAGAGAGGAAGAAAAGTAGGCAGGTATGCAGCTATCGTCTAAACCTAAGAAAGTTCATTTCCTGCCACTCCCATGAGGGCGGTACATTACTCTGATGGTTTTACTTCATTTTATTAAAAAAAACTGTACCCTTTCTCATTTCCCAAGGGCTGTGTTTGGAGGCCGTTCTGCTATTTCTATGGGGGAAATGGTTTTTCTTCAGGGATAAAGCTCTCTACCAAAGTTTAAAAAAATTTCAACTAGGTCAATTAGTTCTTATACAAGGACACAAGGACACAGAATTACTTAGCACTGCGTAAGACTATTATCCCTTAAATTAATATTTTAAAGAAAAGCCTGTTGCATGGCTCGCAGATCACGTTAACGCTGTAACACAGCGAAGCACACCGAGCGCTCTGACTCAAACCTGTGCCACTTCCTGACTTCCTAGACAGACAAATGCGTCAGTACCCACCCAAAGATCCCTAATGTAGAGTCTGGAGTCCTGAGACACAGGGCTTCTTCCTGTAACCTGTTTAGACTGTTTACAGCAGTTCAGCAAACCTATCCATGGATACCTGTAAGAGGACTAAGGAATTTTCAAGCAGGATATGCCAGTGAACTGAGAATCATTTTAATAAAAATGTCTTAAACACTGCCCACTTAGTTCTCCAATCAATTCAGCATGTGGCTGAGTCAGTCTGTGTGTGTTTACTAGCAAATAACATAATCCTGTAAGTAAAGGTCCCTAATGCATCAACAACTAATTAGGCATTTCTCTGCTAGAGTTGTACGCTCGGTGAGTAATAAAACAGGCCCTTAACCGCTGCACTGAACATGTCAATCTTGGCTTCACAGCTCAGATCAGCCAACACCTGGGGTCGGAAACCTGACGTACTTTCACAGGTGACTTCAGGACACGCGGCATGCTTCAGGAGCTGTAATGCACACCTATACCCTTTGTCCCCCCACCATTTACCTTTCTCCAGATACTCTTCCAGCCCCCGACGCCGGGCGTCTAACTGCTGTTCTGATAAAGAGAATGGCCACTTCCCCGGAAGTCGGGGAAACGTGAAGTTGGCGAACTCTCTCTTCAGGTTCTGGTGAAGGATGGCAAACTCCCGGTACCGCTTAGAACACAGCTGCCTCCCCGCCATGTAAACATTGTACACCTGTGAGGGGGAGGGACAAAAAAAGCCGAGTTACGGCCCATGAAATGCACCTAAAGTCAGGCTCAGACTGATACTGCTTAGGTATACACTGCTGCGCACCTCACAGAGAGTATGTTCAAGGTCACTGCAGCACAAGACTTACTTCTAGTAAATATGCCCCAAATTACACGTACAGAAGAGGGCTACTCCCTTCAAGGGGGCCATGATGTTAATTCTGCTATTAAAATGACCTCCAACAACTGTTTTAAGTATCTTCAAAGGCAATTAGCAGCCTTTCGGGTGGATTTTATTTTCAGAAAGTTAAAAGTCATTTGAAGCCAATGTGGTAAATATAGCAAACGAAGATGCATGCTAATTTGGAGAGATGTAAAAAGCTAGGGTTGATTACAAAAAATGTGACCAGTATTGCATGTGGTCCAAACTGCCAAAGAAAAGGTCTAAAAATGAGGTAAGCAATAGTGACATTTTTGTTATAAAAAATCCTTTCCTGAGGTCAGATATCCTGAATTTTGTTCCTCTCCCTTCTGTCATTCAAACAGGGTTAACAAAAAATTGACAAAAAGTAACAAAAGGTACTCTAAGGACCTTTTCATAATAATAAACACTAATAATCCTCATGAAGAAATGGGTGGAGAGGTTCCCTGGTGGTGCAGTGGCTAGGCTTCGGTGCTCTCAACGCTGCAGCCTGGGATCAAGTCCCAGCCAGGGAACTACCCCCCACTTCCCCTCAAAGAAAGAAATGGGTAGAAATTTTTGTCTGTTGTTCACAGAGGCATGCCAAGCTTCTAGAACAGGACTTGGCATAATATAGTAGTAGGCACTCAGCAAATATTTGATGACAATACGAATGCATGTGTGCAATTCCTAAATATGCGCCCTCGTACAGAAAAGTGGTGGACTATGTAATCGAAAAACAGTGTATCATCCATGCTACTTTGTATTCTCAGAACATAATGCAGAAATGGGAATTTTAGCCCCAGATCATATTTACAGGCTAAGCAAAAATCATTCAGAATTTTAAATGTGTACAAAACAGGTCACCTACCCATATAATCAAAAGTTAATCACTGAGGTCGTATAGCCCAAAGCCTGTCTTTCCTTCAAGCTCAAGAAGAACCCTACCCATGCTTCTGTGATTTAGGAAGTAGGAATCAAATGCAAAAGTAAAATAATTTATTCATTCACAATGCCTCTCCCACAACTCTCCTCCCACTATCCTCCCCATTAAAGCAAAGCCTCTGATCACTATCAAACAGCCTCCAGGGATGTATATGATCCTGATCAATGAGTACTCTGCCTGTGACTATCACTCCAATGTGTAACTGATTGTAATGAATCACACATACTACTAAGCATTCCCATCACTGCTTTCTGAGGTACAAAAGTATGAAAGGAAAACAGGCTCCCCCCAGACAAGACCCCATATTATCCTAAGGGCAGGCAGTCTTTAGTCACTCTGGTCTTGTGTCCTTCCTTCTCAAACTAAACTTTGCAAATTTCTCAGAAACATCACCATTCCTGTGCTTCAAAAGCAAGTCCACAACCCTGCTGGGGTTATAAACCAGCCTGAGGAGGTAAAGCTAGCTAGTGGCATTCACTGCTGGTTTTAAGATACTTCCCATGTCCTTCGAGGGCAGAGTACAGGAGGTCTCTGAGAATGCACAGAACAATGACTGCACTTCCTCAACGGTGACCACTCGAGCGATCTTAAGTCCAGAAAACATTTCCTAGAGTAGAAGGAACCCTATAACTTCGACAAGAAACCCTAAGAATTGATTCAACTTTCAGCTTCTTCCTGAGGTGAGAAGAGTAACATCAAATAGCCTCTCACCTTCCCTCCCCCATTTAAATGTGAAGTCAAAGGGAACAGAAATATAAGCAGGATGCCTGACAGTTCAGTAATACTTTAATGCAGGGAGAAATGGCTGCCACAGACCCAAACCATTTTTAAACTAACTGTACTTAGCAGATGAGAAACGTACCAAAGGAGAGCACAACAGAGACTGCTTTGTTCTTCGCTGGTCCTTAAAATTAACCAAAATCCATTAGTATTCATGTCTTTGGTTTGTACGTGCTCATTTGCAAATAAACAAACAAGACTGATTCCCGTAGTCCCTGCTGAGGCCCTCTGCCTACAAATCATGAGTACACATGGCCCATGAGAAATGAGTCTCGTTACAGATGAGACTGTCCATCAAAAAACGTATTCCCTGGGCTTGAAGGGGAACATAATCCAATAGGAACTAAAGATAAACCCAGGCAGGCAGTGCTTCTGGGATCTGCCCATTTTAAGTTAAATCCTTAGACTGGCTGGCTCATACAGGGACTTCGATGCAGTAGGCCTCGACTGTGAAAGCACACTGAATTTAACGACCATGGGTCACCCTCTTCTCTAACTGACCAGGTTGGAGTGCTCAGATGCCAGGCCAGCTGGCGGAGGGTAACAAGTTTCAGCCCTCTTAACGTACCCTTTCCTGAGTCGGACCCCAGTAAGAGAAATGGAATTAATTATGGGTGGGCAAAGAGGAAAACTTATCTGATCAGTGATCTAATTTTGTCTCTCTGTATTCTGTAAGTCACAGTTTCAAAATCCAGCTCTGAAAAAATTTCTAACTTTCTCAATACATAAGTGTTGAAAATCCATGCCATGCCCTACCATTTCTCTCTCCATCCCCACGACTTAGTTCTGTGGAATGAATGCCAGAAAACGATAACTGATACAAGCTAGCAATGAGCACAAATGGTAGGCAAAGCAATTCTAGAATATCTGGGCTGTAGTTAACAGCAAAAACCGAAATTCCGTAAGTCAGAGACTTTTGTTTTGCTGGTTCCTTAACCCCCACCTACAGATTTCTTACGGGTTTTAATTTAAATGATGAAGTTTCATTCTGTGTAGAATGTGAATATTTAAATGTTCTCATTTCCTCAAACCTTTGGTAATCAATAGGAATTATGCTATTGAACACACAGAAGAGAATCTCCTTATACAATGCAAAAGGGATTAGCCAAAAAGTAGAATAATGACATCCTGGCTACTGAAAATATGAAATGGAAATAATAGAAATAAAAAACATGGTACCAGAGATGAAGAATTTCTCTGACAGGCTCATCAGCAGACTGGACACAGCTGAGGAAAGAATCAGTGAAGGTGAAAACAGAGTAATAAAAATAAACTAAAACAAAAGGAGAGGGGAAAAGATAAGAATATGGCATCCAAACACTGTAGGACACTATCAGCCTAACACACATGTAACTGGGATCTCAGAAGCACAAGAGAAAAAGAATGAGGTGGAAGAAATATCTTGATGACATACTGGCTGACCATTTTTGAAAAATAATCAAAAGACGTTAAACCACAGATCTATAAAGCTTAGAAAACCCCAAGCAGGATAAACACCAAGAAATACCCATGTGGACACATAAGAATAAAACTTTTGAAAACCAACTATAAAGACAAAACTTTGAAGGCAGCTAGGGGGGTTAAAACATTACACAGGAACAAAAATGAAAATGAGCAGGCTTCTCATCAGAAACTATGCAAGCCGGAGGACTGAAGTGACATTTTATAGTACGGAAAGGGAAAACGAGAGGGCCAGAACTGTATACCCTGTAAATAGAGCTGTCAAACTTTAGGATGAAATACGGATTTTTTCAAACCAAAAGAAGTTAAGAAAACTCACTGCCAGCAGATCTGCACTCTAGGAACATTACTGGAAGCTCCTCAGGCAGGAAGAACATGGACTTACACAAAGGAATGGAAAACACCAGAAATGGTAAACATGTGGTCAAATATTAAGATAAAAGCAATCTTTTCTCATTTTTAATCTCTTTAGTTGTTTACAGCAAAGATAACAACAAGTATATCCTGTGGCATTGGTAACACCTGTGAAGTAAATCGTGTGCCAACAGCGGCACAAGGAGGGGACCGAGACACACTGCCATCAAATTCTTGTACTACGTGAGTGACGCTGCAGTTTTTAAAGGTAACACTTATACATTAAAGATGTATACTATCAACCTGTAACAGCTACTAGGAAAATATACAACAGTAGAGATGAAATGGGATTATTAAAGAATACTATCAATCGAAGCCAAGAAAGGAGAAAAAATAATAAAAAGATGAGACATAGATAACATGGAATAAACATAACTACATCAATAATTATACTAAATGTAAAGACACATTTCGTGCACACACCCCAAATGAAAGACTGAGATTGCCCGACCAAGACCGGACACAAAGCGAGACGTAACTACGTGTCATTTACAAGGAACCCACTCGAAGTGTGACCACGCAGACGGGTTAAGGGGAGAGGACGGGGGAGGTAGCACTGCAAACCGGAACGGAGGGGAAGCTCAAGCGGCTGTTAGTGGTGATACGTTCGGTCAGAGAAAGACTCCACAACCAAGAACACTGCAAGGGCTAAAGAGAGTTGCTTCATAATGTTAAAGGGGTCGATTCATCAAGAACACGTAATAGCTTTATCATACATAAGGAAAGACTTATAGAACTGAAGATTTTATTCAGGTTTTATTGCATAAACTCCCTGTAGATCAACCTTCCCAGTGGGAACAAGTACACATTCTGGACAAAATACGAAAACCAATTACCGAGGCCTCCGAACAGTGCACTAAAAGCGAGCAGACTGCAGAGGGGGCTGAAAACGTGGAGCACCCCACGAGGTGGGGAAGTTTCCTGCCGTTAGGGGGCTCTGCCCTCATGGTGGGCATCGGTCACGAAGCTGCATAACTTAAGAAACTAAAACTCCGACAGAAACCCGGGCCACTTTGCGGCCGGAGGAAAAAGTGAAAGGATTCTGGGCACCCACGGCTGCCACCAGAGTGAGTGGAGAAGGCCCGAGGAGAGGCAGGTGGAGAAGAGGACCCTTAATTCTGTCAGCGAACACCACACCCACCTGAGGCTGGCCCCTCCCTGAGTGACAGACACACCGGACAGACTCAAAGCGGCACAGCCACGGCTGGAAGAACTGCACTGAGACCCACGGACGGTGGCACAGCCTCCGGGGAGCTGCCAGGTAAAGCGGGAACATCACCAGTCCTCAGAGAAGCGCCACGGAACCCAGCCTGCACCGTGTAACACTCACGACACCCAGGACACAACGAAAATTACCCGGCATAAGCCAGGTGCATCCGAGCTGCGGCCCAGGACGGCGCAGAAGGCGGCCCAACACAAATTCTTACAGTGTGATCAGATTCTTTTGCGACCTTTGTGATTAGCTCATCAGTTACCGTCAGTGTTAGTGTACTTTATGCGTGGCCCAGGAAAGCCAAAGGGTTGGACATCACTGTGTAAACAAACAAACAAACAAAAACCAAAAATTACTCATCATGTAAAGAACCAGGAGTATATGACTCATTTTCAAGGGAAAAGACATTAAACAGAGACCAAACTCAAATAGAGGTAAGTACTGAAATGTTCAGACATATAATCAATGGAACAGAATTAGAGTACAAAAATAAAACCACACATACATGCTCAATTGATTTGCAACAATAATGCCAAGGTATCTCAATGGGGAAAGGATATTCTTTCCAACACAGGTTGCTAAAACAACTGAACATCCACAGGGAAAACAAAAAGAACCTTAACCCTATGTCATACAACACACAGAAATCAACTCACAGTGGCTCACAGACCGAAACCTCAGGTGACAACTATGGTGCAGCCTCTTTGCAAAACAGTCTGGCAGTTCCTCAAAAGGTCAAACGTAAGAGTTACCATATGACCCAGCAATTCCACTCCTAAATATATAACCAAGAGAAATGAAAACATATATCCACACGAAACCATGTACATACATGCTCACAAAAGCATTATTTATAACCGCCAAAAAACCAGACACCCAAATGTCCATCAATTGAGGAAGAAATGAAACGTGGTATATCCATACAAGGGAAGGTTATTTGGCCGATACATGCCACCACATGGATAAACCTTGAAAACACACGTGATTTCACTTATGTGCAATGTCCAGAACAGGTAAATCTACGAAGACAGAAGGAGATTAGCAGGTACCAGGGCGGGAAGGCAATGAGAGGTTTGCCGGACGATGGCTCAGTGGTACCAGGATTCTTTGTGAGGTGACGCAGATGGTCTGAAACTGACTGTGGTGAGGGCTGCACAGCTCTGTGAATGTACCAGGAACCACTGAACTGCACGATTTTAATGGGTGGACTTATGGTATCTGAATCATAGCTCAATAAAGTTACTACAAAAACAGAGAGCTAGAACTATAAAACTTTTATTAACACAAGGAAACATAAAAGATTTGTGCCCTTGGGTTAGGCAAATTTCTTAGAACACTAGAAGCATTATCCATAAATGAAAAACAACTGACAAACTGGACTTCATCAAAATTTAAAACTTCTGTTCTTTGAAAGACACTGAAAAATACAAAAAGGCAAGCCACAGACTGGGAAAAATACTTTACGAAACACCTATCTGGTAGAGAACTTATATCCAGAATACATAAAGAACTCTTACAACAAAAAAGTAGTAAGACAAACAACTCAATTTTTAAAATGAGCAAAAGAGCAGAACAGGTATTTCATCAATGAAGATATAAGAACGGCCATTAAGCACACAAAAATAAACTCATCATCATGAGTAAATAGGCAAATGCAGATTTAAACCAGTGAGATACCATTTTACCCACTAGAATGGCTAGAATTTAAAAAACCTGAAAATACCAAGTGTTCAAAAGGTTGTAGAGCAACTGGAATTCCCCACTGCAGATGACAGCAGCGAAGTGCTACAGGGTCTTCGGAAAACACGTGGATGACTTCTTACAAGGTTACACTACGCTCACCGCACAGCCTGCACTTTCGTTCTAACTGTGTGTGTACTCAGGAAAAAGGAAAACGTGTCTACTCAAAGACCTGTGCATTAGTGTTACTTCGTGGAAGCCTTAGTCATAACAGCCCCAAACTGACGCACCCCAAATGTGCATGAGCAAGTGAATGGACAGACTGTAGCCGATCCAGCCAACGGAGTGTTATCAGCGACGAGAGAGGAGCGGACTACTGACACACGTGACAGCGTGGATCACTTGTCACAGGACTACACGAAGGGAACAAAGCCAAACACGAAAGACTGCATATGACAGAATTCCATTCATGTGACAGGCTAGAAAAGGCAAAATACAGTGACAGAAAGTTACCAGGGGTTGACAGGGGTGGTGGTAGCTGGAGAGGACAGACTGCAAAGGGACAGGAAGGGACCTCTCAGGATGATGAAAATGTCCTGTATCTTGACTGAAGTAGTGGTGATTATAAAATTGTGTACCTTTATTACAATTCATGAAACTGGACAATTAACAAGGGCGAATGTTAATGTAGATAAATTATGCTCAGTAAAGTTGAATTTTTTTTTTAAAAAGGGACAATTAATAGTTTCATTCCTTTTCTGAAGTCTACAGAGATTCCCAAGGTCTTAGGTAATTCCCCAAAGGTCTGGACATCCAATCTGCTCCACTTTAGGACCTGACCTTGATTTCCACTTCTTACATGCTTTATGATTCAAAGTACAGCAGCTCTGAAACACAAAACTCTAACTTTTGGGTGGATGGTTCTGAGAATACACAGACCAGGCTGACATAATACCTATGTGCTGTCATCTGCAGCTAAATTATAGATGCAGTCAAACATCTGATCCTTCTGGAACTCTTCTGGCTTCCCTGCTTGCTTTTCTCATCTCCTTACCAAAAAGACTTCACCGTAAAGGTCAGGGCTCATCCCCGTGAGAGGACCAATGTCCGTTCCGCCAGCCGGTCAGCTTTACACCCATGTAGCCTGTCTGCCAACGTCTAACAGGATCTGCTGCATTTTCTTTTCAAAGAATAATGAGTTCCTCATTGTACCAACATTCCCCAAATAATCAAAGGCAAATATAGCCTACTGCAACTAAGAGGCAAATTAAGTGGCCTGGGCTATCAGTGGCAGTTAGGTTTTGAGGAGTAAATAAAGGCATTCAGGAAAGAGGCTGGCATGTACCCCCGAAATTCGAGATGGGCTGTCCTGCGTGCCTACAGCGCAGCGGACTGGCATGTGTAAAACAGCTCCTGTCCACCGCATTCGGAATAGAATGAGGACCCTGGGGAAAAACAGACTGACTCGTTCGCACAGCTGTCTGCTAAGAAAATGGAAAAGAACAAGGCGTGGAAAGGAGGACAGGGCTCTCGTCGGTTCTGACACGGATGAACTGATAGTCCAAATGTTCTGGAAGACACTACCTTTTAAAGGTGAACTTGCTCTATAGCTCCACAGAGTCGACAGTGAGAGACGCTGTTAGCGATGCGATAGAGCAAGAAAATCACAAGCAAGCTAAACCAGACAGACACAACAAACACACACGTTCAGCAAACGTAAAGCTGTCGGGGATAAAACGGAACCACACTTAAGCAGAAACAGGACTCCTCCCTGCTGCGGCTCGCCCTGCAATAAACCGCCCGGCGTCTTATTCGTGTGGAAATCCCGCTTCCTGGTAGGCAGACCGACTCCGGCAGCTCCGCTCCGGGGCTCTGAGACACACCACAAACGTGGACGCTGGGGGAGACCGAAGCCAGAGGCGGACACTCACCACGAACTTCTCACCGTTCTGCTCCACATGTTTGTATGTGGGCACCGATATGGGCACTGCTTGCTTTTCTGTGTAATCATAAAACGATTGTCCCAAAGAGTCGTCACTGGGATCTAGGTTGTCTGCCTCGTGCGGAGGCACAGATAACACTGTCAAGATCAATTCCTTCTCGCCTGCGCGGATCAGGTCCACCACCTGCTTGTGTGTCGCCCCCTCAACATTCACGCCGTTCCTGAGGGGAAAAAGGGAAAAAGACAGTCCCATGAACCACAAGGGTCCAAACACTCCTTCTCCACCCTCCTGCCCCCACTCCAGGGTCACGCAGAACAGACTGGGAGCTCAAACGACTCATCTGGTTCCAGACAGGCTTTTTATGTTTTTACAGATCAGAGTGTCAACAGGTGTTTGCAAACTTACGGCAGGGGCACATGGAAATCAGTAAGGGACCTACCCTTCCTCCAGGCCAGGACCCCACACAGCCCCAGGAGAGCCCGTGGGAAGGAGGTGCGGCTCAGTGGGAAACGCTCTTAAAACTGGACAGTCCCATCACCTGGTCCTAACTAGGCCCGTGTGAAATGCACCCAAGTGGCTCTTAATGACCCGGCCATTTGAACTGTGCTTGGTCCTTTTTTAAACCTCTTAGAAATGCTGCTAAAAGGAATTTTTCACAAAAGACATTCCCTTAACTTGTAAAGAATCAAAAAGTGTAACAAGATAATTCTTCTATATTTATATCTGATTTCTCCCCATATCTTCAAATCAGTCAGCTTAATTTTCCTTTATACCAAGTTTAGTCACTGGTTTCTTCTATCACTCAGTTTTTTAAAAGGCAATGAGATAATCTCTCTAAAAGTTCATGACCTGACCCGACCTCCTCTGGTTTCCCAATCATTTCTATTAACTCTCCTAGAATCCTACCTGCTTCTTTTCTGCTCTGTGCTCCCTTCCTTAAGCCCTGTGTAACCAGTGCACACTGAAAACAGTACATCTAAGGTTATATAGTAAATCAACCTACTCATCCTCCTTCCTGTTTTGCTATGCATAAAAAAGCTGAAACCAGGGAAAGTACAAAGTTTGGAAGAACAATAATTTTGTCAGGAAAGATGCTGAGTCTCACAAAACCCACTCCACCAACCGAACTACCTTCCCAGAATGCTGCGCCAGCTTGCCACCTCAGCAAAACCACCAGGCAGCCAGCTGACCGTGAGGTCCCCTCCGCAGCAGGCCCCAGGGAGCTCAGAAATACACACCTGGCCTTTGGTCAACTTGATAAAATCCTTCCTACCCCTTAGAGCTATGCTCTACTTCAGCCTGCTCCAAACCATTAAGCTTTTTCCTTCCTGAAAATGATGCTAAATTTAGTAACAAACCTTCCACAAACTTTTCAATCCCTGGAACTGTCTCTGTCAAGAGTCTGGTATCTGAAACCTCCATTCATGTAAACAGAAGAGGCAGACCAGCCAGCCAGCCTCCTCCTCATTTTGGGTTTAATAATCTAGCCAGTAAATTCAGCACTCTTCACATTTCACAATCTAAAGTCTAACTCACACACACACACACACACACACACACACACACACACCAGCAATTTTACAACTGGTTAGCTGTGGAAAAAATAAAGCCCCCACCCCTCCCCCCATGATGGAATTTTGGGCTTTTAAAATTCAGATCAGGTCAGATTAGTGACCAGGAAAAACGGTCCCTAATCACAGAGTGGGATGATGAGAATGGGCTTTGGAGCTAGACCGACATGGGTTCAAATCCGCCTTTTAGCATCAGAACTGGTCTTGATCTAGTTATTTAACCGTTTTTTTGTGCTGGTTTCCACAGCTGTAAAGGGGGACGATACTAAGTCCCGAACAGGGTTGTTGTGAGGACTCGGGACAGGATGTCACTGGCCGAGAGCAACGCCTGAACCCTCACATCTGAAGTGTAAAAAGAGAAAATAATACCATGTACCTGTTGGCTATGAAGAGATTTTAGTTAAAGAAGAAATGGAAACCTCGTGCTGGGGATTGGCAAAGGATCTCACCTAAACCCCTGGCCTTATTAATAGTTCTGAGAAATGTTTTGCTGGCAGGAGAAATAAAATTGAAAAGGCAAAAGTTAGAATCAACAGAGGGCATTTCCTCTCTCCTTAGGGATCTTGGGTAACTCACGAATATCCTTGTTACCTCCTTTTTTGTAAACTAACACTTAGAGGCAGAACAAAATATCCTGGACACTAAAACAAGATGTTTATATTAGTACAATTTTAGATGCGTATTTGTAAAAAACACAGTTTAAGAAATGACCGATGCTCAAATCTTACTTTTCAGCTCTCTATGTCTTTTCCCATTGAAGAATTTTTAATCTGGGGTACTCTGTAAATAGACTTGGGGGTGAGTAAACACTTACAAAATTTGTATGTAAAACTGTATTTGCATATATTCGTGATTCTTCCTGGGGAGAGGGTCAAAGCTTTCATCAGGAGTACACAATCTCCAGAGAGCTTGAGAACTAATGGCTTTCAAGGCGCCTGCACTCACTGAGTTTTCAAGGTGGGGGCCCTGCTCCCCGGGTCACTCACAGGCAAAGGCCGGCAGGGAACAGGGCGGCTCACTTAGGTTTCGCTTCTTTGCTAGCAAGACCAAGCGTGAACTTGGCTACCATCCCAAAAACCTTTTAAAAAAAAAAAAAAAAAAGGCAGGAAAGACTACCACTGTCATATCCTAAACACGTTTGCAAGTATTCATTTGGTTCCTACAGAAGGGATGCTATTCATTCCATGATTTAATACAAAGCTGGAAATTCCTTCATTCTTCAGAGAATAAATGAGGTCAGTAAAATACCCCAGGATGTCTGATTTCCTCCCTTCTCAAGAAGTAAGAGGACTGACAGTCACGAAAGTGTTTATACAATAAGCTCTTACCCAAGAATGCTGTTAAGTGTGGCCCAATTCACACAATTCTGAAGACATAAATGAATGTAAACTATAAATTCTACAATAAAGGGAATGTTCAGCAGTTCAGACTTCCGGTTCAAAGCATGGCTTTTGGAGTCAGGCAGACTTGGGTTTGAATACCAGTTGCACCATTTGACAGATAAGACATTAGGTAAATTATTCCATCTCACTAAGCTTCAATTTCCTAATCCATAAAATAGGGCTAATGATACCTATAGCTAACAGCTGTCGTGAGAACTACAATGAGATGAAGCTCTAGAATATGCTAACCACTCAGTAAATGGCAGCTAATCGTGTGACAGGGTTTGTATCAGTTGTGCAAAGTGGTAGTGTCTTGGCCTCCAAACGATACAAGCCCTTTCTACCACCAACTTCCTTTGTCTTTCTTCTATCTTTGCAAGTTGGGATTCATCTGAAAATAAATCACTGAGCTCTCAACCAAGGATAATGGGGATCACAAGACAGTCACAAGACCACGACAGCAGGTCGCACATCACACAAAAGGATCTGCTGCCCAGAAGGTTCTACGTATCTATGCTTCTTCCACAAAGACAACAGCTGAAACAGACTATCGAAAATCTTTCAACAGATATATGATGAAACAAATGCAGCAAAATGTTAATTACAGAATCTAGGTGGTAGGTATGCAGGTATTCACTGTACAGTTCCTTCAAGTTTTCTGCATGTTCAAAATGTTTTCATAATAAAATGGGGGGTAAGGGCTATCAAAAAACTCCAACTATTCAACAAAATTGTATTTCCTTTCGCAGCTGGAGGATACTCAATTTACTCTGTCTTCAGCACCCTAAAGTTACATTTATCAAATAAAATTCTCCTTATTTTTCACAAGACCAAAATTTGGCCCCATGAGCTAGCTAATGGGTGTGGCTTTAGAAAAAGACTTTTATTCAACTACAGTTAACCAGCTGAGGAACCTGCAAAGCTAATATAAACATTCCCAGAAGCAGGAAAAAGCTCTAAACAGTCAGGATCTGCTTCTGTGCAGTGATTGTGAAGGAAGCTATACATAGTGAAACTAGATATGGGTGGAACTATGACAGAGTCCATCACCGTACGCACCACAGGAAGGAGCCATGCCACGTGGGAATACTGTTTTGACCCCCTGTGACATGCAAGAAACTAAAGAATTAGTCCCTCAGAGAAAGCCTGTAAAAAATAGACAACGAAGTCCTCTAACTGCAAACAGCAGGACAGACTTCTCAATTTTGTAGATTAAAACACAAGAGCTACATGTCCACAAGAACAATTCAAATAAAAAAGAGTGACTAAAGCAAGTTTTGCCAAGGACATGGAAGAACTGGTATTCTCATACATTGCTGATAGGAGCAAAACACAAAACAATCTGGCAATTTCTTATATCAGTAAATAAACATTTACCACATAACCGATCAACCCAAGGGAAATGAAAACAGGTCCACACAAACAATTGTACCTGAATGTTCACTGAAGGTTAGTCGTAATAGTCCCAAACTGAAAACAGACAAATGTCTATCAAAAAGCGAACACATGAATAAACAGTGCCACATTCATGTGATGGAATATTACTCAGCAATTAAGAAGGGCCAAACCACTGACAACAGCAACAACACAGATGAATTTCAAAATCACGCTGAGCAAAAGAAGTGAGACAGAAGGGTCTGATCATCTGATTCCATTTATTTGAAGTTCCAGCACAGGCAGAACTACAGTGGCAGAAATCAGAGCAGTGGTTGCCTTTAGGAGGCAGGGGAGGGGGGAGGGGAGGGGATGCAGCTGTACTAGACACTACAATATAAAAACAAGGAACCCCTCCACTGAAATGTGAAGATACGCCCTTTCTAATTTTGCAGTTAAATTATCTGGCTGACTTGCATCTAACTCTGCCTTGCTATCTTACTTAGGCAAACAACCAAGTCAGAGGGTATTTTTACTGACTGAGTCTCTTAGCAATCATGCCACACTTGGCCCGTAGACTTGAGATAAGAGATTAAGACGTGTGTAAGCAATGAACATGGTCAAAGGAAGGGAAGCTTGAATGTGTCTGCACAAAATACTATTCTGGATGACTAAATATCAAGGACACTTTGAAATTTTGTTTCAGAAATAATGACATTTTGCATCTTACATTTTAGAACACTTAATTGATTAATAGGACAAGAGAATTACAACTAGAGAAAGTAAATGGGCAAAGGTTTCTAAAGTGTTTGAGCTTTTTCTAATAAACAGCAAATCTGGTCAACAATTTAAAGAGTGCGAAATTATTATCTCAATTATTTTTAAAGTTAACTTGTATCAAATGGAAAATAAGATGACTACCATATAAAAAGGAAAAACCCTTCCTTCTGGAAAGCAATTTCACTGGTAATGTGCAGCCAACGTCACAGAAATGCTCACATTGCTTCCATGCACAATGACGTGACCGAGAACTCATCCAAAGGAAACCACCCAGATGTGAGCTCCATGGGGCGAGGACTTCACAGTGGCATGCAGACTGCTCTCGAGTATTTGAAAGAATAAACAAAATGAGTAATCCTGAGCTCAGAAAAGGCTGGGCACAAATATATTATTATTATCTAAGCTGTTTGCAAATTTCAAGTAAACGATAGGGGATGAATGGTCAAGAAAATTATAGCACAACAATCTGATTAACTATAAAGCAATTGTTTAAAAGCGTAATAAGAAGGACACAATAATCTAGAAATAGTTTCAACCCATACTAGGTTAAAAAGTAGATTATAAAAATACGACTTCTAAAAGATAACACAGGAGAAAATCCGGGTGATGTTAGGTATGGCAATGAGATTATAGTTACAACAACAGAGACACTATCCAAGAAAGAAAAAATTGCTAAGTTGAATTTTACTAAAATTAAAAACCTCCACTTTGCAAACAGTGCTATTAAGAGAATGAAAAAACAAGCCACAAACTGGGAGAAAATACTCTGAAAACACATATCTGATAAAGAACTTGTATCCAAAATATACAAAGAACATTTAAAACTCAACAAGAAGAAAACAAAGATTTAAAAATGGACAAAAAGATCTGAACAGACACCTCGGATTGAAGACAGCAAATCAGCACATGGAAAGTTACTCAGCATCGTTAATGATTAGAGAACTGCAAATCAAAACAAGACACCGCTACCCACCTACTTGAATAGTTAAGTTAGGAAGAACCGCTAACACCCTGCTCGTTGCGGCGGGCAGGAATGCAGCCGCGCTGGGGGCGCCCGCGCCTTCTCAGAAAGCTGCGCTTCCGTAAGGCCCAGCAGTCCCCTCCCAGGTACTCGCCCAACTGAGTACGCACATCCACACGGAGGCCTGCACGCAGGGTGCTCACCCCAGCTCTACTCAGCACTGCTCCGGAGTGAAAGCAACCAAGACGTCCTCTACAGGTCAAGGCACAGACAAACTGTGACCCTCCAGACCACGGAGTTCCACTCGGCTATAAAAATAAACGAGCTACCACGCCACAGAAAGACGCGGGGGCCTTCGGTGCATGCCGCGAAGGGAAAGCCGCCAGTCTGACAGTCACACGGCGCTCCAGACCACGCGGGATCATCCAGGGGCTCGGAGGGCGGGCAGACGAGCGCTCGGGCAGCCGGGAGGCGTCTGCAGGGGACGGTGCCGCCACATCAGCCCTTGTCACACCTGCACAACTTCGCAGCACAGAGAGCAGCCTCGGTGCGTGCACACCGTTTACAGTGTCCGTTAGGAGGCTGGGGGACCCCCAGACTGATAAGAAAATCGAACTCTGTTCCCAATGTATTCCGTTCCAAACCCCCTCACTGAGGGATGGGGGCAGTGCAGGCTGAAGTGACCGGAAACAAACCGTCAGACCGAAGGCACAGGGATGGCACACAGCACCGCACTCCAGTCGCCAGCTGTCTGCCACAGGGGAACAGGCCAACGGGTCCGGTGCTGCTACACAAGTACACTGGAGGTGGACAATTAAGTGAACAGATGGTGGCTGGGGGAGCCAAGTTCCTCACTGTTAGGGTGACACACAGATCAGTAAGGAGAGGGGGGTCCAAACGGTCCATGGTCACGGAGTAAAGCCACAGGCACCGGTGAGAACTCACGTTTAACTTCACAGACACACTTGGCTACATGCAGAAATCTACACACACACACACACGCACACGCGCACGCGCACACGCACGCACACATACACATGCGCGTGCACACACGCACACACATGCACACACGCACACGCACGCGCACATGCACATGCACGCGCACACGCACGCGCACGCACACGCGCACACACACTCATGCAGATTTCTTTCCTCTGTCAGCTAAGAGGACCGGAAGGAAACTACACCCTAATAGCAACGACCACACCTAGTGCTCGGTCTTGATTTCTAATACCATTTTCCAATAAAAAGGAACGGCTGATTCTAGGACGGGGCAGGCAACATACAAGATGACCTGGATCATTCTGTAGTGCCAGGAAGTAAGGAAGAACTCAGAATCAAACCAAACAAAAACGCACTGATGGGGAGATTGCCAAAAGGCCCAGCAGCTGACTGAAAAAGCACCCAATGGCCAAAGCCAGAACCATCCCAACGACAGAATCTCATAGCACCAGAGGACATAACCCAGAGTGTCAAACAAACATCCATCCACGAGCCCACAGTGACATAAATAAACGAGTGGACAGGTTCACACGTGGAGAGAAGAGACACTCCTCCTATGCAGAATTCCAGAAACTCTGTACAGATACTACACTCTGCAGGAGGGGTGTGACGCCCCACTTGTGAGTGTGACTCTGACCCAAAGGGTACGATTTGGGGGGGGGGGGGCAAAGAGACTACCTTTACAGTGGAGAAACGTGACAAACACCAACTTTAGCCAGATGACCAAGGACAGTATCGACAGTCATAAATCATGATGATAGCATGCACCTTGGATATGAACTTATGAAAATGGTACATTACCTCTGTGATCTTCCTCCCCAAAAAACCAAAATCCCAGCCTAAGCATGAAAACAAAAACAACAGTCCAGTCGTCATGTATCCTATAATATACCTGACCAGTATTCCTCAAACATGTCAAGGTCATCAAAAACACGGCAAGAATGAGAAGCTACCATTGCCAAGACGAGCCCAAGGAGACACGGCAGCTGAATGCACGTGGTCTCCTGGGTGGCGTCCGGGGACAGAGAGACATGAGGTAAAAAACACGGAAACCCTAATAAATAAGGGCTTTAGGGGGTAATAGTACGTCAACATTGGTTCATTAGTTGTAGCAAATGTAAGATATTTGTAACCGGAGAAACTGTGTAGGGTGGGGGGTGGGAAAGAGATATATGGGAACTCTCTATACTATCTGTTCAATTTTTCTGTAAACCTAAAACTGTTCTAGAAAATAAAGTCTATTAAAACTCCTACCACCTTATCCAGCAACTGTGCTCCTTGGTATCACCCAGAGGAGCTGAAAACTTACTGTCCACACAGAGACCTGCACACAGATGCTTACAGCAGCTTTACTCTGAATTACCAAAACTCAGAAGCAGCCAAGATGTGCTTCACAGAGGAAGAGATGAATGAACCGTGGGCCGTGCAGATGACGGGACACTACTCGGCACTAGAAAGACACGAGCCATCAGCCATGAAAAGACACAAAGGAAACTCAACACACGTGTCTTATAAATGTATCCAAAGCCACAGAATGCACACCACCAAGAGGGAACCATAATGCAAACTATGGACTCTGGGTGCCAATACCGTGTCTGTGTAGGTTCCCCCATGGTCAGAGACGCACCCCTCTGGGAGGGACAGGTGTTGACAGTGGGGAGGCTATGCCTGTGGAGGCATATGGAAACGTCTGTATCTTCCACTCGATTCTTCCGTGAACCTAAAACTACTCTATAAAAAGAAAGCCTATTAAAATAGTTAATGAGTTTTAAAAGTTAAGAATGAAATCTCAAAAAACCGTATAGCCAAGTGGATCTCCCTGTGTGGGCTACAGTTCCTGATCAGGAGACTAGGACCCTACCATGATTCCTTAGTGAATAATGCAAAACAAGATGAAAATCAAACCAAGATCTGAAATTGCCAAATGAGAAAAGTGCCATAGCTTTAGGCAGTTAAACAGTTGCAGCTAAGCCCCAAAATAACTTCACTGCCGTTTACTTTATCTGCCTCTCTCCCTGCCTGCCAATCAACAACAAAAACTACCTGGCCTCTTGTCGGTTATGAGTTAATGCAACTGTTTTCCAGCCCCAGCAACTCGTAAGTGCAACCGAGCAGAAAACCACTCTATCCAGGTTACAGGGTCTCAAAACTACAATCAGTCTGCACTGTCTCCTTGGGTTTTAAGGCCACTGTCATGCAATGCAGTAATTCTGACAGACTATTCTTTACTAGGAAAAGAGAATCCAAAAGGAAAGTATCTTGACTCAAACAAACAAAAAACCATCTTATTATTCTGCCTCATCTTAGTCCATGAAGGAGAGACAACAAATGGCGACAACAGGTGGACCAAACCAAATGATGTCCAGGTCTAGTTCACGAATCCTTTGGTGCCTTTTTAAGTATCAAAGGCCAAATTCAATATTTATACCAATATTTTAAAGCACCTCCATCCAGAAATTCAACACTGGGCAAAAGAGAGTATTAATACCGGCAAGCACGGCCTGAGCTGGATGAGAAGCCGCGAAGGGTGCCCATCACCGCCTGGTCTTCCCCAAGAGGAAAATGAATAAATCACTGGTCAAATAAGCTGCTTCCCACCACTGGGACTCTCTCCCCTTGGCTGAGTGTTCTGCTGACACAGAATGCTGCCTGAGGCAGGAAAAGTACACACAAGGCTCCCTGATACCTCCAGCCAGAAGTTTTATTACTAGGGAAGGGGGAATAGATTCCTCAGACCTTCCAATTCCAAGGCAATCAGCTGACAAATATAATCTACGTGGGTGTATTTATTTCTGAGTAAAGGAATCATATTCCTCATTCAGGAAAAAAGTATAAAAGGGCTTAAGGGTTTAAGATATTTTAAAATAAATGTAAAATCATGATCAAGCTAGCCAGAAAAAAGTTCCTTTGCTATTGGATAATTACCTATAAAGCCAATGTAACTACTTGTCATCAAGAATAAATGAAGTACTTGTTCATTTCCCTCCTGAGAGAATACAAAACTCCAGTCTCAGAATTTTAAAACAGCCTCCTATATTAAAATTATTAAGGCCATAAAATTATTAAGGCCAAGTGATCAAGACACACCTCCTGTTGTCCTGACATAATTAATGGGCCTCTTGAATTTTCAAAAGCGTCGTGGTTTGAGCAATAAACTACACAGTCCTAATTGTAGTGCATTCTGTGTGAGGAGACTCCTGTTAAGATGCACATAGTCGCTGGGCACTTGCATTTACTTGTTTAGGGCAAAAAAGTATTATTCTTACGGACACTTGGAGGAATCGCTCTAAATTTGCTCATCCAGTCAGGGGAGCTGGGGGCCATCTTTACTTTCCTACCCTCCTTGGGTTCACTGCAGACTCCCCAGCAAAGCATACGCTGCTAGGGGCACTCAGCCTTCTATCCCCGGCGTCTGATCCCTGTGTGCAAACTCACTCGCACACAAACACAGGAATGGCTTTACTGCATGCACTTCCATAATTTCATTTCTTACTTTTAACTTTGACACTGGTTTCACTGTTGTAGAGGGAAACACTAAAAATATTATACAAGCTCCACATTTTTCAAAAGTTAGTATTAGTGATCATTTTGGTTTCTATTATGGGAAGCAGTAGAAATAATGCTTGAGAGTATATTACGGCATTAAAAATTTATGGCATTTAATTATGAAATAAAGCAATTTCAAAGTAAGGCTACGCTTTTTATTTTTAAAATATATTGAAAAGTAAATTGTTTTTATTAATTTTTAAATGTAACATTGATTCCAAGGATAGCAAAATGAGGGAAAAGACAATAAGAAATAAGCATACTGACATTTATAAAGCAAGGCTTCATTTCATGTGAATTCTGGGAATAAGCTATTGTAATTACACTGTTTCATGCCATGAAAACAAAATGTACCAGGCTTAGTATGAAAAAATTTAGGCACAATGGCTTTCCTCGCATGACAGAGGCTAAAGAATTTCCCAGCAAGGTTTTAAAGAAAGGTCTGGTACTAAAACTACAAAAGTACACATTGCTTTTGTTTTGACAGGAGTTTCTGGTTTTCTAGATGTGTCTTTAAAAACCTGAGCGGCACGTAAGTCCGTGGTTCTGCACAGACGGGAGGCTGCACGTGAGCACGGGCTGTGCGTCACACGGCGGGGCACGAGGGCCGAGGCTGCGCGCCGCCCTACCAGGCCCCCCGACGCTGTTGCTGAGGACCCCCCACCCAGCCACTCACCAGCAGGACAACCAGCCCTCATCACCTCCGCGGGTTCAGATCTGCTACACGCGGACGGCTGCGAGTCAATTAAAGAATAAAGTCTATTTGCTTCATCAACAACCTTGGTTTGCAAGTCGGGTAAATTCCCAAAGAAGGAAATCCGTTTTTGTTAGTTCTGTTTCGCTACTATTTCTGAATTACTACATAATGCAATTAAAAGAAGGGTGTCCCGTGTGATCTGGTAAGTTTGTTCTGGGGCGACAGCCTGCACCCCGAAGGAGTAGAATCTAGTGGTAGAATCAAAATGACCAAAACATTGGGTGAAAAGAATTAAGGACTCTGCGTGGCATATCCGATAGAAAAACCGCACTGACTACACATCAGGCTGGTGATCAGACTGGTGAGCGAACCAAGTGGAGGACGTTTCCCAGACTCCCACAAAACCGTCATCACATTTTCCAAGGTCTCAAAGAGTGTTACTCAACTCCTGAGTCTTAAACACAGTAAATAAACATCACTAGAGAGACACACAGCCGTGAAAGCACCGTGGGGCGGGGTCCCCACTTCCCGGTGACCCGCGCGGACCGTCCGGAACTGTCACCTGCCCCCCACACGGCCGCGGGGGGGCCCCCACGCGCCGCTGACCACAGGCTGCCCCGCACTTCTCAAAGAGAAGTGACTTATTTGTTCCAAGCGCGTCAGGGCTCTGGGCGTCAGGGCTCTGGGCGTCAGGGCTCTGGGCTCTGCGTGTCAGGGCTCTGGGCGTCAGGGCTCAGGGCTCTGCGCGTCGGGGCTCTGCGTGTCAGGGCTCTGCGCGTCAGGGCTCTGGGCGTCAGGGCTCTGGGCTCTGCGTGTCAGGGCTCTGGACGTCAGGGCTCAGGGCTCTGCGCGTCGGGGCTCT
>PVJL010010635.1:0-47898 GCA_004026885.1 Lyroderma lyra | reverse complement strand
GACTTCATGAACCTGTCCTCAAAGGCAAGGGAAGTAAAAGCAAAAATAAATGAATGGAACTATATCAAACTAAAAAGCTTCTGCACAGCAAAAGAAACCATCAACAAGGCAAAGAGACAGCCAACTGAATGGGAGAAAATATTTGCCAATAACGCATCAGATAAGGGTCTAATATCTAAAATATATAAAGAACTAATAAGACTTAACAACAAAAAAACAAACAACCCAATTGAAAAGTGGGCAGATGAATCTGTATCCCCAAAATTAATTTTAGAGTGGTGGTGAAATGAAATGGCATACATCGTTGAGCTTTTGTTACATGTTGGTGCAGCGAACTGCAAAGAAAATGTAGTAATTAGAGGTTAAATTAATCCTTAACAGACAAGCGGCTTAGAAACACTCTGCCTTCCTCCTCAAACCTAGTATAAAGCATGCCAGTCTTTCATAATTAGACACACAAAGCATGTGATGTTGGCAACTGCCCCAAAACTACTGTCCCACTTAAAATTCCGAAGTTGCTGCTGGAACTTCCCAAGGCAGATATTAACACTGAGATTACATTAAGAATAAAACCAAACAACCCACAATTGCCAGCAGAGCCCACCCAGCCCAGCCCTCCAAGGAGCTGGCAGCCCAACTCTCCATCAGCAATTTGAAAAGAAAACAAGACAAGATACTCTTTTCTGAGGCACCAATGCTGGGGACCCAGGCTGATCCTTAACTTATAACGTTCAGTGATCTATATTTAGATTCCAATGCACCCCTCTACTGTCCCAACAATGTTAAGCAAAGCACGCACTTGACACTCAGTGGATTATATTATACCAGCTAGCCATGGTCCTCCTCTGTGCACCACATCCCCCTCACTAAATTTGCTTTTCCTCCTCATGAATGCAAAATGGGCCTTTGAATACTTGACTGGGAGTGGGAGACAAGGGTTTTATCTACTTTGGGCTTCATCCATTGCGTCACCTCAAGAAAGTCAGATACCCTCCCTGGGCCTCACTTTCCACTTCTGAAAAATCATAGAGCTTTATTCTTCTAGCTCAAAAATTCTCCACCTTTTAGCACCTGAGTTTGTAGGTGAATTGGGGCAGCTATGTCAACTACATGCAGGACTGTGGTCAACCGGCTAAGGGGGCCCCCAGGAGGAAGGCAGAGCTGGATCTTGTCCTCTTCTTCCCCTTCCCCTTTTATGTCACCAGGATTTTAAGGAAGCTGGGGGTGGGGGTTTTAGGTTCAAATGTTGGGCAAAATATAAAGATACTATTCATGGGGCAAGGACAGTGCTCAGGACAACTGGACATAGGACATGAGATTGCACAAAGGATTCAGTAAAACAGTTTTCATCCTGACTTTAGTTCCCTAAGGCCCACAGTTCCCCTGCAAAGATGGAAGGCACAAGCTGGAGCCACCAGGCCCTTCTGACCCAGATACCAGTTCAGGCTCTGTAGACTCCAGTGGCCTCTTCTAGAATCAACAGAATGTGTCCTAAGAGCCTAGTGTCCAAGTGCCCCCACAAGTGGAAGAAGGGGTGAAACACAATGACCAGCTGGGCAGGCTCCTTTTTAGCATGATGAAATCATGGTTGACCCCATCCTCCCCTGTCTCATGGAATGATTCTCAGCCTTAAGAAAATGACACTTGCCGAAGTCCACTTAATGATTATTTACTGGGAAGAACGAATGGCAGGGTACCATGGGAGGGGAAGGTAGCTGGGTCCCTCCCCCTACAAGAAGTGGAGGCACTTTGAGGCTAGGTCCTAGGCTATGCAGAAAGAGATGCTGGCTGCCTCAGGGTTAGAAGGCAACCAGGGAAGGACTAGATAGTAATGTGTGGGTTCCTCCTGCAGAGTCAAATAGACTCCATTCTCAGGTAGGCCAGGAAGGGAGAGATTGAAGCTGGGGTTCCATGGAGGCCCAGGGGAACCCCCCTGGAAGAAGACAATTCTCAGACTTTGCAAAGGGACTTTTCCTTATGGTGCACCTTTGCTCTGTCTTTGGAAGCCTTTACTCCTAGAGTTTGGGATTGTGACATATTTGACAGTTTGGGGAAATTATGAAGTCAGATTTTAGGAGGGGGCTTGAGGTGTGAAGGAAACTGGGAAGACTCTGAATTGGGAGAAAAAAATAAAGCAACTCTTGGGACTTTAGTAGTCTCAGGGTAGTTATTTGGAAGCAGGACCCACAGGACCCTGCTGTTCAGCCCACCCCTCCCTAGGACCCATGACTAACTGCCAACGAGCTCCATGAGCCCATTCTACTTTTCTAAATGATGACAAAAGCAGTAGTAAGCACTGCAATAAAACCCACTGGGTTCATGCAGATTTATGAAGTTTCCCTCTTCAAAGTCCAGAAGGTATTTAGGAACTTAATGTCTGAAAAATCAGACAGCTTCCAGCTGATCTTTGTGAGGCTTTGCTTCTGCCATACAGTTGATTGGCGCTGCCTAGGTTACCCCTGGGTGGTGTTGTGAAAGGTGTATGGTGGGGATTGGTTTAGTGTGCTGATCTATAGTAACCGACTCCTGTTCCTTCATCATTTATCTCCCACCTCAGCCACATCGTGGTTGGTCTATTCACACCCTCAGCATTCTATCTGCTCCAACAACCACGCAGCCTTTTCTGCTTGGATAAGGAGATTTTTTAGTTACATCCATTATATGTGTATCAACATTTATGGCAGCAAGATAATTGCCAAAGAGCTCAGAGGATAAAAGGTCCTTCTTCATAATGTCCACCCATCCTCCAATCCATTTTAAAAAAAATCAATATTAACATCAAGCAGGACAGTAGCAGATTCTTTCATGGTTGCTGCATCCTCAAAGTTGGAAATGTGATTTTAAAAAAAGATCTAGCTGGACTAGGAGGAAAAGGAAAGGTTCAACAGTGAGTTTAGAGCCCGTACTCCAATAAGGAGTGTGTGTGTGTGTGTGTGTGTGTGTGTGTGTGTAGAGGGAGAGCCTTCTTGTCTTGAAACTTTTGCTAAATAACTGTAAAACAGCAAATCTGCTCTATATTAGATGAGTCCTTTGAAATCATGCCAGTCTAATTTCAAAGAGTTTAGATCCCGTTATCTATAAACCAACTCAATAGTTACCAGGCTCTTGTCCTCAATAGTCCCTGAGAGCACTGGACTAGGGGTACTGGACAAGAAACCCTCTCATCCTCCATCGTCCGTGATTCTGGCTTAGAAGTTCAACTGGCAGAAGACACAAGAAGAGGGGACACTTCCCACTTATATATTGTTTTACTTGGCCTTCTGCCATTTTTTTTACTCATCCTTCTCGCTGACCCTCAAAATCTCAGCCCCATTTTTAAAATATATCTAGCTGTTTTCCCCAATGGTGTTTCACTTTTCCAGAAAACGACTATTGCATTCACAACTCACAGTGTGTTAGAGCTGGAAGGGACTCAGATTCTTGAGGTCATGGAAGATAGAGGGAAGAACAAGCGGCGGTGGGTGGGAGAGTGTTTTAGTACATGAGTTTCCCCCAGGGTGGTCTTTCTACACCACTGCAGAAAGAAAAAAAAATCAGAATCTTAAAAAAGAAAGATCTACTGCATATAGGAAGCTCCTTTAAAGGAGAGTAGTCTATCTGAAAAAACACCTGTCTAAAATCATAAGCCTAAGCAGTGCTAGGATGCTCTACTAATAGGTGCATTTTAAGCCTTTAGGAGTTCAGGTGATCAGTTTAAAAGGGGGGAAATGGTATTGACCATGTGGGCCAAACTTGAAAAATCCCCTTTTCTTAGTGAAAAGGAATAACAACAGTAAATCCCATACCTTAAGATGCAGTGAGTGTATATTCCTCACCTTTACCCCAGCTGTAGGCTATTTCCTGGTTGAGTTGAAAAATTCAATGACATTCCTGTTTCAACTCACACATCTGTGTCACTGTCAGTGTCGGTCGCAGGAAAACAGACTAAGTCGCCCTTTGCTAATGATTTCCTAACATGGAATTTCCTTGTATCTCCTCAAGCCTTTCTTCTTCCAAAGCCAAACTGTTTTTTCCCCCTCTCAAACACATTGTACTGAAGGAAACTGAACACTTTCACAGCCAGAAGAGGATGATTTTTAAGATCTTAAAAGGAAGAGCTGCAGCTCTTTGTGATATATTTAAGTGGGGGTGGGGGAGGACTGCTAGTTTTTCTAAAGCCAATACAAACAAAACAGAGAGATTTCCTCCCTGGCATCTGGGAATCTGTTGGTCCCTCTTCTTTTCTTTCCTTTTCTCTGCCTCCCTCTTCCCAAGTACCACTTGAAGCAACATTCTTATATTGATGTTGAAGGAAACACTCACACACTGGAGGCACATGTGAGGGGAGGCTAAGGCAGCCCCCCAGAGCAAGGGACAGACATTTGGTAGTTAACTACCAAAGGACAAAGCAATATAGGCGCCCGTTATATTTCTCCTCTGGAGAATATCCTATTTAATATGCAAACTGATCATCAAGAGAAAAGAGGGCTGTTACTTTAAGGGGAAGAAGCTGATTAGCTGCTCTGGCTGGCAGCAAACAGCTGGTCTGTCCGGCAGGTTCAAGGCCATTTCAGCTTCTCTCTTATGGAGACACCATATGTTCCATCTCGCACATCAGCAGCTTTATTTTCCAATGATCTTGCTCCAGACGGGAAGCACAAAGGGGGAGGAGAAGGTAGAGCTCGTGGTTTACTCTTTAAGCACTTTCTTGTGGTTTTAGATGCAGTTGGGATGTGTGGGTTGGGTTGGCGGGGGTGGGGTGGGGGTGGGTGTAACACTTCACGTTCTATTCCAAAGACCAGAGAACAAATGTTCGACCAACGCTTACGAATACTCTCCAGGGAGAGAAGGAGAGTGGGGTAGGGTAAAGATATGTGGAAAGGCACAAATAATATATCTGCATGAGATGAAATGGGAAGAGGAGGGGAGGCGGCGGTGGCTGCCGGTGAGCGGGAGTAATCTCACTACCCTCTCTCACTAATGTTCCGAGACCCACCAGTCTCCGCCCACTTCTCCTTATTTGACAATTTTTCTTATTGTCAGTATTCCGTTTCCAAACAAACTTTATGCGGAGATAAACAGGCCGCCTTGTGGAGCAGGGGCGGAGCAGGCCTACAGGCTGGCGAAAAGTTACTTCTCACATTTAACATTCATTCCGTGGTCCCCCAAGTTTGGAGGGGAGGGCAGGTGTAAGGGATAGGGGCCAGCTAAATCCTGTACACTTTGAAGTGCCCGGCGCCAGATCCGTGCAGAGGCGGCAGGCAGACGCACAGGGAGGTGCATCCTTGTCCCCACTGCCTGCCCAGGCTGCCTGAATCTCTGAGGTGGGGGTTCCGGCCCCTCCCTGCCTCCAAACAATGAGGGTCCGCGGAGTTCTGAAGCCTGTGTGTGTGTGTGAGGTGGGGGTGGAGGCAGGAGGGCTCGGGAAGAAGTGAAGAGTGTAGTAGCCACGGGGTGGCCAGAGTCTCAGAATCGCCGCCGTCGTCACAGTCGTCCTCTCACACAGGTGGGCGCGACAGCCGCCCAGAGCCCGGGCGGCAAGGGGCAGGGGCTGCAAAGCGAAACCGAGGAAAGTGCGCTCCCTCTGCCCGCGCCCGCAGAGCGCAGCGGCGAACCGCGTCTGCCCTGCCAGCGGAGAGCTGGCAGCCCTTGGCCTCTGCTCCCGCCAGCCGGGCCGTCCGGGACGCCGGGGCGCAAGGTGTTCGCCTCCTAAAGATTGGGCTCGCGGCGGGTGCCGGGAGCCAGGGGCTCCTACGCCTTCTGGGGCTCCAGTGTAGGGTCTTCGTAATACAGCTCCCCACGGCCTACACTTGCCCTCCTGTCCCGGGCTGCTCTAAGCCATTGGGAGGCAGCCGCCCCGCCCTCTGCTTCTACGTCCCTTTTCCCTTCCCTCTCTCTAGCCTCCTGGGAAACAAAGGGGCTTTTTAGAAAGAGGATTGTTGGCCGCTGCGGCGGAGGTGGGTGGGAGAGAGGGGGATCTAAAAATACAAGAGGTGGGGTGGGGGAAGAAGCGGCGCGGCCTTCGAGAGCTCCGAGCAGCAGTGGTGGCTGGGAAGACCCCGTGGGTGCCCGGGCGACCCTGCACGGCCCGTGGGCACCCCGGTGGCGGCCTGCGTATGCCAAAGACTGGGCTGCGCTGCTGCGGTGCTGCTCGCTCGTTCACCGCAGCACGGGAACAAAACCGCCCGGGCCGCGCGGGTCCGGGGCAACTGGGGGCTGTGCGATTCCCCGAGGCTCTCCTCCGGGAGAGCCGGGGCCTCTTCCCATTCAACTCTTTCGAAATTGCTGGAGCTTGGGGAGACTTTGCGTCTTTGTTCCTGCGCGGCCGCCCGCCTGTCCTTTGCTCGTCTTGCTCGCCCTCACAATGTCCCAAGAGCCAGCCTAGGTTGCTCCCGCAAACAGGCCGCTCGCGGTGGGGAAGTCACCCCGGGGATTCATTCTGTTGCCAAAAACAACGTCAAGCTAGTGGGGTCTTTTCTCCTCAGTCCCAAGGGTACCCTGTGCTACCTCCCGGGCACACACCCTCAACACGGGGAGTGCCCTGCTGAGCCGCACCCAGCTGCAGGAGCGCGGGGGGCAAAACCCCGGCCCCAAAGTGCGTCTGTGTGCTCAGTTAACGACGACTTCAGGGCAGTTTTCTGGCAGGCTAATCCTGTTAGTGTCTGCTCAGTCCGCATTTAATCAGGGATCAAAATCAGACGGAATGGCCAGCTTTCCAAGCGACTTCGGACATGCTGCATCGGGATGGAGCCTGACGGAGCCAACTGGCCGAGAAAAGTATTTGGCGGCGCTCCGGGGGCTTCCCGCCCGCCCTTGCCGGCGCCGGGCGCCGGGCTCTGCGGCCTGGGAGCTTGGAGTGCGGGGGCGCCGGGAGCTCGGGCAGGAGCCCAGTCGGGGCTGCCTCGACCCGTCAGCACTGCTCGGGGCTGCTCTCCAGGGAAGGGTTTGGCAGGGGAGCCAGCGCAAGGCGGTCGCCTCGGCGCGCGCACACTCCACACTCCCTCTTGGCGGCGGCGGCAAACCCGGTTTGGGGGAGGAGGATCCTGCGCCCCGCGCACACTGCCGACTGGCCCAGGCTCAGGGAGCTGGCAGGCGAACGTACCGTCGCCTTGGGTATCCAGGCTGCAAGAGGCCCAGGGGACAACGGGACAGAGTGAGAGCCTCCCTGTCGCCTGACTCGGCCGGGAAGCACTCGTGGCTAGCGCCGCTCTGCCTTGTTTCCCCGGTACTTGGCCCTCTCCCGATTCCAGACACCCGGCGGGCTCAGAGGAGCAGGAAGAAGCCGCAGTCCCGGGTGACGCTAGTTGCGCTCAGCCTGGCCCGGCTGGTTCGAGAAGGGGGCGGCTGCGCGCTACGCCAGGTGGGCCGTGTGCTTGGAGCAAACTTTGGGCCTCCAGCTCTCAGAAAACCCCCGCTCCTCCGCGATGAGAATCACAAATGGGACCACCAGTGCATCCTGGAGACCCCCAGCAGTCGTACCTCCCGCTCCTGCCTCAGCCTTACCGTGCTGCGGAGCTCCCGCGGCGGCGGCGGGGGCAGTGCCCCGGGAGTGGGCAGCTGCTGGCGTGGGCAGCCTAGCCTCAGGCGTCCGCCGAGTGGCCTGGCCCGGTTGCAGATCACCCCCTGGCTAGCAGCCCATGCCCGCCGTCGGCCCCTTCAGCTCGTGGCCAAGTTCATGCCGGCAGCACTGCAGTGGCGGCCTCAATCTGCTCGCTCCATTCCCACCACCCGGCTCCGCGCCGTGAGCCCGGAAGGTGGAGTTTCGGGGGTTTAAGTTACTGATAGGCATTTCTCACTGCTGTGTCACTCGGGGAGGAGGAGACACGCACGCCGCACACTCATACACCCTCGCACTCGCGGCGACGAGCGGCTCCGGCCTTAAAGGGGAAGCCGCGCTGCCCCTCCCACGACCCCACGGGATCTGAGCCCCGAAATGACGAGTTTCCAGGCACGGATGGGGCCAGGGGCAACGGAAGCATGGCTGCCGCCCAAGAGGCTTCCCTGGCCTTCCTGCCACTTTTTAAAAGGGAAAGCTGCATCAGGCTGGTTTCGCTGTGATCGCCTCATTTCTCCAGTCCACTCGAACCCGGGCAGCTGAGGGGAGCAAGGGGCACTGGGGCACTTACCTCTGTGGATCCACACTCAGCGGCAGGCGGTCGGTGTCCTCAATAGCAGGTGGCCCGCCTAGACGGTGCGCTGATGGGGAGAGGCAACAGCGGGGTGACCAAGCGCCCCGGGCACGAGCGGATGGGGCTTGCCGGAGGGCCACAGGCGGAGCCCTGCGCACTTGGGAAACCCGCCGGCGGCAGGTAGCCTTCCCAAGAGTGGGCAGAGCGAGCAAGTGAGCCGTGCGTCCCCCTGATGGACCGAGGAATACACCACAAACAGAGCCAGAGTGCGCGCGAGTGACGGAGACCCAGAGGGACAGAGACCGAGGGAAAATGAGGGAGATAGAGTGGAAGAGAGACACCGAGGGACAGAGGGAGAGAGAGGGAGATGGCAGGTTCCTGGAGGACTCTGGTGCGTCACAGGGATCGGAGTCTCCTCCTAATGTAGCCTGCCTATTCGATTCCGCCAAATGATCCCATTCCAGCAGGGGCTGAACTAAGAGCTAGTTACCAAGAAAGCACTCACCTTCAATCGGGGGCGCTGGGGGGGTAGTGCCTGTCCCACTGCCCATGAATCCCTTCGCTAGCTGCCTCTGAACGGCCCAGCAGGCCTGTTGTGACAGCAGTGTGGACCAGAGCTTTTAGGTGGAGGCTACTGAACTGTACCCGCACCCCTGTTCGACTAGTAGCCCCCTTCCCCTCCCCCTCCCCACCCTCTTCCCCTTCCTTTTGCCCCTCCCCTCCTCTTACTCCCGCCACTCGTCCCCCACCTCCCGTCGCCTCCGCGGGGACGCTGTCTGTGCTGCTCTCCACTGTGCTCAACCAGGAGTCCAGGTGCGCCAGCCAGTCTCCCGCCCTCCTGTCCTGGAGTGGCGAAACCCCGGCCGTAGCCGGTTGCACCAGCTCTCTCTCAGCACGGGGTTATCCCTGAGCGGACACCTGCGGCTTCTGCAAGCACACTGGTTGCCTGTGAACTGCCAGGCGGACCACAGCGCTTCGTCCATTTGCAGTTCTCCTGGCTCCAGGGCCAGCAGCTCCCCTCCCCCACCCAGGGGCTGGCTGGTTTCCCATCTCTGGGCCCGGGCTGGGTTTCCTAACCTGAACTTCCCTGAGCTCACCCCATGGGCCCAAGCCAAGTCCAATCCGACAGCAGCTGCACTGGGCGGCGAACGAAGCCCCAGAGCTCGATCACAGCTCCTGCCAGCACCTCTGAGGAGCGACCTGTCACCACCACATCTGGTCGCACTTGGTCGATCCGCGGGCTGGGAATAAAGGGGTGGATCCACTTCCCTCTATGCCCACGCCCACGCCCCAAGCCCGCGGACAGTGCAGGCCCTCTGAGAAACCAAGCACTGTCCCCTCATAGATTGCGTAGGCACCATGGAGCTGGGCACTGACCTCCGAGGTTTCCCGAAGTTCTCCCGCTAAGGGACAGTGTTCTGGCCCAACCGCAGAACATGAGTGTCAGACTCCTGTACAGCACCCAGGTGCCAGGGCCAGCAGGGCCCCTGGGCTGCAGTGGACATGAATGGCTCAGTTGGGAAGGAATCCACCATGGCCAGGCCCAGCAGGGGCTGCTCTGCAGAGGGCCTGCAGTCAGTGGCCAGGGGAGGTTATTGGTCTTTGGTGACATCACAGTCCTCACTTCACTCCAAACAAAGCCTCAGTGGAGTCCTGAGTGGAGTTGTGGTCCTTGGCCCATCCAGGTCCTGCGGGGAGGGGGAGTCATCCTAAAGCCACCATGCACCCCTAGAGTTAGTTAGAGATGGTTCTTGAGAATCTTGAAGGGAATTTGATTAAACAAAGCAGTTGGATCCTGGGATAACTATGTCTATCACAGAATATTGCAGAGTGTTCTTAAATTTTGATCCCCCCCAAAGTGCACTAGTCAAGGAAGTAAAAGATAAGGTTCTGTTCCCAGACATCTCCACTCCATCCTCATGTCACTTACCCTCTGCTTCCCCAGTGGAGTGGGTGGTGCCTGCTTCCCCCAATGTCTTAGGAACTTGACATCACAGCTGCACCTGTGTCAAATGGCCAACTGCCTGCTTGGCATCACCACTTAGATGGACACTAGACATCTCAAATTGCACATGGCTCAAGAAGAGCTCCTGGTCACTCCCCGCTCCAAACCTGCTTCTTCTGTAGTCTGCCATCTCATTTATGGTGGCTCCATCCTTCAAGTTGCCCAGGCCAAAAGCCCTGGGGTCTTCCTTGATTCTTCTCTTTAGCTCACACCCCATCCAGAGATGTGGACAGTTTTGCTGTCTGCATTTTCAAAATGCATCCACCTCTGCAGCCTTCCATCCTCCTTTAATGCTACCCGTTGGGCCCAGCCGTCAGCATCTCCCACCTGGATTATTCCAGTAGCCACCTAATGGTTTCCTGTTTCCTACCTCCCCACAAATCCCTCTCCCCCAACTCAGTGTACTCCCGATCTCTGTGCATCTACAGTGGCTCCCCATTTCATTCAGAATAAAACTGTAGTGCTTCTGGTGGCCCTGCTGCTGCATGACATTCTCCCATCTGGATGACATCATCTTTGTTCTTGCCCTGACTCCCTCTGTTCCAGGCTCTTCCTCAACACACCAGGTATCCCTCCTAAGGACGTTTCTACTGACGGAATGCACTTTCTGAGATATCCGTGGGGCTGCAGAAATGGAAGAGGAGACCATAAAGAGAGGTGAGGGCTTTCTCTACAGAATGGACTGGCTATGAGGTCCTTTTGTCACGAAAAATGCAGACCAATTTGATCTAACAGCATATCTCTCTCCATTTTCTGAGGCCTACCATGTGCTTTTCTGCGTGAGCCCATATACCTGATGAGGTTAAAAGTCACTATCATGTCCATGTTCTAGATGAAGAAATAAGAGGCTCAGAGAGGTGAAAGAACATGTCCAGTGTCACATAGCTTGAGAGTGGCAGAGAAGTAAGCAGTTGTGCCTCAAAGCTTGGGCTGCCTCTATCTGCCATGTGGCCACTCAGGTTTAGCATATATAGTGGCCCTGTTGGGGAAAGGAATCCCACAAGAGTTTCAGGTGGCTGCCCTTCTCCTGGGGGTATCTCCTGGCCCTGTTGCTGGGAGGCTGCCTAGCAAAGGGTTGGGCTTGGGCTTTGGGAGTTCAGGGGCACCATGCCAAGGCTGATGGGGGCCTGCCTTTGGTCTAACCCAAACCTGGAGCTTGAAAACAATTAACTGTCATCTGTCATTCGTAGTCATATTCCTATGAACGTATACTAAGTTTTCCCAAGTCCACATAACAAGTACCGGAGACTTACCTGGCACCTCTGGAATTCTATGTGTGGCCTGCACAGGTCAGGGCTCATGAAGAACAGGCATGCTGACTGCAGATAAAAAGCACATGTCCAGTTGCTCTGTTCATGGCTCTTACCTTGTTCCAGAGTCTCCTATAGCTCCTCACTGCTGACACCACTCAATCTTAACTCCTCAGCCTGGCAATCATAGCCCTCTATAGGTGGACCCCAGCCCTCCATCATCTTCATCTCCTGGTGCTTTCACACATGCCTTTGAGCCTTTTGCCTGGCTGGGCTATTGAATGGATAGCAAACAATTCCTGGTTCTTTCCAAATCCCCACCTTAGCACATGTATTTTTTTTCCCTGTCTAGAATGCTAGTTGATGGCTAATCTCAAAAGCCTCCTGTTCCATGAAGCCTGGCCTGAGTCCTTTTGCAGCATGGTGCCCTCCCTTCTTGGCCATCCACAAACCTGTCTGTACCCTCTCTGACTCTGCAGGCCTTCACCCTCAGTTCTTCTTGTTCCACTCTTTTACCAGACACATTTGGGTTCCCTCAAAGGCTCCCTGATGAACTCATGGTTTATCTGTGACTGGGGAGGAAGTGGTTCAAGGTTCTCTCTGGGTGGCAGAACCTGGATTCAGAAGAAGGAAATGGGGTGATGGATGTGGCAGGGCTCAGTATGGGGCCTGGCTTTCCCCCCATCCGTGCTCATGTACAGAGGCTGTTGGCTGTCCCCAACTGAAAGACACTCCTTCCACCTGCTTTCCCTGCCTCTCTCCTGGCTCCCGGCTCCCTTCCCCCACCCACCCCCGGCCCAGACTCTGAGCTCTAGGTTCCTGCAGCATTCACTCAGGGCTTGCTGACTCCTCATCTACATTCAGTCCCTGATTCCAGCGGTGACCTGTGTTCTGTGACTACAGCAGACTGGAGACTATAACTGACGGGAAAAAGACAGACAGATGCCTGTGGGGAGGCCCAGGATGGTAACTGTCCCATGCAGAGAAAGCACAACTTGATCAGAGTGATTAGAAGCCCAGGTATACATCCAGGTTTTACCACCTCCTGGCTGTATAAACCTACTGAGTCTTAGATGTCTTACTTGTCAAATGGGGGTCATAGTGGTACCTGCCTTACTGGGGTGTAGTCGAAGTTGCTTGGCACCATCTTCAGAAAGACATCTGGCCCATAGGATGTTAGTCTTCAGAGAAGAGGCTACTGTTAGGACTATTGTGGCAAACATCCCCAAAGACAGGAGGCAGAAGTTGAATCTAACAAGATGAAACACATAGGATGAAAGCTCAGGTCCCACCCCCATCCTCAGAGGTTCAAACACCTTAAGATCTTGGGCAAACTGTGAGCATTCTGATATGTCTGGCAAAAGGTGAGTTTCTGACAGGTGGGGAGCTAGATTGGGGCACTTGTTGGGGACACATGTCATTTTTCCCTGATGGAGTGGAGGTGAGCCACTGGGAAATGGGTTGGATTATTTCTCTTAATTGTGTTCTAAAATAATTTTAATTTTTTTGGTGCCATTAAGGGTGGTAAGCATTTTTGAGAATCACAGTGGAAACAAATGGGGAATTGTTAAAATATTGATTGTAATTTCCTGGTGACTGCACCGATTTAAAAAAAAAAATACAAACCTTTAAAAAAAAAGCCCTTATTAGCAAGTGAGCAGTTAATTAAGAGGCTGCAGAATGGCCGCATCAATTTAATCATGAAACCATAAAACTGTGGCTAGAAGTCAATTTTTCCCCCATAGAACCACAAATGCCATTTCCAGAATGCGTAGATAATACCATCAAAGCATAGATAAGGATGGGAAATGGTTATCTATACAAAGATGGAGAAATAATTTAGGGAATTTATATAAATCCAGATGGCTGCCAGTTTTCCTATTGCACCATTCATACAATTGAAAGACATTGTCAAAGCTTTTATATAGAAAAAAAGTATACAGATGGCTTGCTAATTATTACTCTTCATGCAATGACATTTTTTTTTTCCAACAGCACAAGCACAACTCGGGCCTCACATGGAAAGAGGCTCCATCCACTGTTTTAGAACCCTCAAACCATTTGCAATTTTGTGATCACACACACACACACACACACACACACACACACACACAGACACACACGTGCATATGTGCTCATGCACCAAAACTCAGGTCTGTGGCTTTCCTAGTAACCAGCTAGGTTACTGCTGTGCCATTACCACAATCGTTCAGAAGGTTAATATGACCTAACACCAGGGAACCACCTGAGTCCCAGCATTGGGCAGATGCATAGTCCAGACAGACGTCTGGAAAAAAAACAGAGTGTATTCCCGCTATTCTGGGTTTGGAAAACATGATCATAGTAACAATAAAAGCAGCTAAAGCTTGGGGCACACCTACTATGTGGCAGTCTCCATCCTTCACATCCATGAGCTCAGTGGACCCTCATAAAAATGAATTTCAGAACTAAGCAAATCGAGGCTCAGAGAGGTTTAGCAACTTGTCTGAGATCACACAGTTCCTCACTGGTAGAACCAAGATTTGATTGTCTATGGTCTGGGGCTCAGCAGCCTTGAAGGAAGCCCATAAAGACAAGGTTACCAGGGAGGAGGAAAGTAACATGTTCTTCACCTGTTGTTGGCTTTGTGCCTGGCAATTTGTTAGTCTGCTGGCTTGGCTGGCTGGCTTTCACCAGCTCATAAGAAAGGACAACTAGTTTTTCTGCCATTTTGTGACCCTGTTGATGACTTGGAATTGGCCATGGTGGAAATAGGTCCAGTACACCATAGAAATAAGCAAATGTTTGAAATCAGGGCTGGTTGTTAAACATTAACGAATATACCATTGCATGCAACTGTTACGGCCACACTGCCTGGTTCAGATCCTGGCCCTACCAGTTACTGTGTGGCCTGGGGCAAGTTCCTAGTCTACAAAATGGAGATGACAATAGTGTGAATATTAAATATAATAATCCATGTAAAGTACCTACCACAGTACAAATGATCAGTTAGTGTTGTTATAAAATATGTATACTGTAACTACTACTAATTACTATGACTATTACTATTAGTATTATTATTATTATCATTATTATTATTAGCAGCCATTTGTTTTCATCTAGACTACAATAACATGTCCTAACTATTCTCCTTGCCTCTAGTCTTGGCTCCTCTAGTACATTTCCTTCACAGTTGCTACCGTAAATTTCTAGAATACAGATCTTATTCCATTCCCCTCATGCTTGTAATATTTTCATGGCTCCCTATTATCCTCAGAGAAAGGTCCCTGCTCCAAAGTATTGAAATTTCTTAGTCTGCTTGGGTGCTGTAACAAAGTACCATAGACTGTGGGGCTTAAACATCAGAAATTGATTAGCTCCCAGGTCAGGACGCTGGAAGTCTAAGATCAAGGGGTCAGTAAGGTTGGTTCCCTCTGGGTGCTGTGAAGGAAGGATCTGTTCCAGGTTTCTCTCCGTAGCTAGTAGATGGCCGTCTTCACATTGTCTTCTTTCAATGCACACCTCTATGTCCAAATTTTCTCTTTTTTATAAGGACATCAGTGATATTAGATTAGGTTTCCACCCAACACCCGTAACACCTCACCTTAATTAATTACATTTGCAATTACCCTAGTTCCAAATAAGGTCACATTCTGAGGTACTGGTGGTTAGTACTTCATCATAAGAATTTTTGTGCAACACAATTTAACCTATCAGAGTCTGCTTCTCTGGCCCCCAAAAGTTTATGCATCTTTGTCACATGCAAAATACACTCAATGTCTCATCCCAACATCTCCAAAAGTCTTAACCTATTCAAGCGGCAGCTGTCAGTCCAAAATCTCATCCGAATGTCATCTAAATCAAGTATGAGTGAGACTCAGGGTACAATTCATTCTGGGCCAAAATTGCTTTCTATTTGTGAACCTGTGAAACTAAGTAACAAGTTATCTGCTGCCAAAATGTAATGATGGGTGTAATGATTATTTTTATGTGTCAACTTGACTGGGCTAAGGGATGCCAAGAGATTGGGTAAAATCATTATTTCTGGGTGTGTCTGTGAGGTTCTTTGTGGGAAAGATTAGCATTTGAATCAGTAGACTATGTAAAAGGATTCACCTTCAACCAATTCATTGAGGATCCAATAGAACAGAAAGCCAAAGAAAGGGAAGATTTTCTCTCTTTTCTTGAGCTGGAATGTCCATCTTGTCCTGTTCTTGGACTTGAGAGCTCCTGGTTCTCAAACCTTTAGACTCCAGGACTTAACACCTGTGGACTCCTGGTTCTCAGCCCTTTGGACTCAGACTGAATTACACCACTAGCTTTCCTGGTCCTCCAGCTTACAGATTGCAGATTGTGTGACTTCTCGGCCTCCATAACCATGTGAGTCAAACGTATCATAAATCTATCTATCTATCTATCTATCTATCTATCTATCATCTAGTACGTAGAGCTCTTTTATCTATCATCTACCAATCTGTTATCTATCTATCTATGTATCTCTTTATTATCTATCATCTATCTATAGTATCTACATCTCTTTTATCTATCATCTATCCATCTTTTATCTATCTATCTATGTATCTTTTTATTATCTACCATCTATCTATCTATCTATCTATCTATCTATCTATCATCTATCTATCATCTATCCTACTGGTCCTGTTTCTCTGCAGAACTATGACTAATACAGAGGGCCAGGCATACGATAGACACTCCCATTCCAGAAGGAAAAAATCAGAAGGAAGAATCACAAGTCCCAAGAAAGTCTAGCAGGGGAAACTCCATTTGATTTTTAAGGCTTGAGTATGATTCTCTGGTTCAGTTGTCTGTCCTCCAAGCTTTTTCCCCAACCTTCATAAAGACAACTCTTGTGGTGGACATAGTAAAAAACCAGTTGTTCCAAAACACGTTCTTTCCCACATCCATACTGTACACATGGTGTTCCCTCTGGGCAGCAGAGGGGCCTGCTTTCCCTGCTCACTTGGGACACTCCTCTGTAGCCAGTGTGCTTCAGCTTAAGCCTTAGTTTGCTGTTATATGGTGCTTCGTGACCACCCTCCTCGCTGAGGCCAGGAGACAGAGCTGCTCCTTTACAAAAAATACCTTTGACATCTGAGCTGACTCCAGTGTGTCTTCTCCACTTTGGCCTGTAACTGCAGATCCACTGTCTCCCACTAGACTAGGTGCTGCTTGATTCCAGGCATCAGTTCGCCTTTATCCTGTCATCCCATCACAGGCTCGGGCACAGATCTGGTGTGCAGTATATGAATGCCTGTGTGCCTGAGTGATTGACTGAGCAAAGGGGCCTTTTCCAAACACCTAATATGCACAGAGTGCTGGACTTAGGCTGTATACCCTGGGGATGTGGACAAGGACAAACCATTTCAAATTCATTATTAGAGACAACAGATGAACCACACTTGAGAACTGGAGGGGCCTTTAGCAGCATGTGCTAGCACCTGACACGTAGTAACTTATGAGACCCTCATACTTGCCAGGTGAGAGATTACATAGCATAGTGGAAAAACAAGCAGCCAGGAACCAACTTGACTTCAATCCAGGCTTTTCCACTTACCAGCTTTGTGACTTTGGGCAACTTGCTTACCATCTCTCTGCCTCTGTTTTCCTCATCTATAAAGTGGAGCTAATTGGGATACTCATGTCACAGGGTTAGAGTGTGGATTCAGTGAGTTACTATCTGTCATATGTTAGTGGTCATGCAGGTGTAGCCAGTTTCTATCTGTTGTAAATGCTCGCTGAGGGCAAAGCCTGCTCATCTCTACAGTGACAGGGCTGTCCAGTTCTCAAGTATGGTAAATCTGTAGATGAAATGACTTTAGTGCACCAACAGGCAACATGGACAAATAAATGTGTATATGTGGGGAGGGGGCAGGCCCCATAAGAGGCAGTGATGGAGGGTGTCTGGTGCTGGCAGCACTGTCAAATGAGGAGAGGCCTGGTCTGGGAGGCAAGACCCAGGGTTCTTGGCTTAGTCCTGCAGCTGATCTAGTGTGGAACGTGAGGCTACCTCCTTTCCCTCTCTGGGTTTCAGATTTGGGCTCTCGCACAGGATTGGACCTCCCATCTGCAGCATTTTCCATACGTAAAGCCCCCTACCTGCCCTGGAGGCTGAGAAACCAGTCCTGGGCTGTATGTGGCTACTAGTTGTGTTGGATCTGTGGCTTTGCCTCCTCCATCTTGCCTTCTGCATAGAAGTTCTGCCAGCAAAGAAACCCTGCTGCCTTTAGGAATGAGTATAGATGCCACATGGTGCAATTTGAGTAACCAAATGAAAAGGCAAGGAAGTGGCTTACTGTTCTTCCCTGTGAGCTGGGACTTTTGTTTCTCTTTAGCACAGATAGAAGTGTGGCCAAAAGATAATTTGCTACCCAAGTGCATTCTGTTTGGGCACCTCATCACTTTCCCCCGCACCTCAGGACCTAGCATGTAGAGCAGTTTTCTTGCCCTTAAATGCTGCCCAAGGCACTGCCAAGATGGCACTATAAGGGGAATTGTGGTACTGAGTATTTGCCAAGAGGAAGACAGTGTGTGCTTTACATGGGACTGAAATGTTCCTGCTGTTCAGAGAAAGAAGATTCAGAGAAGAAGACAAAATCGGTGCATTTTGCAGAAGCCAAATTTCCATCTCAGTGCTGTGTGTTGGCAATATGATGCCCAGAGCCAAATAGCACAGGCTTGTGTCATGTTGCATCAGTGGCAAAACAAACGGCTTTAACAATCAAATCCTCTGAACCTAGTGGCATAGGTCTGGCTAGCTAGGAGGGCCCTGGTGCCCTGCTTTAGAGCTGTGGTGTTCTACACAAGCTAGATGTGGTGCCATACCAAATCTCCCAATAGGGGCCATGCAGGTCTTGGCTTCCTCCCCATTTTGCCCCTGTTCCTAGCCCTGTCTCAGAGAAACCCTCCCTTCCTAGGATGCATCATTCGCCAGTCCAGCATCCTGGCCCTGTCTGTGAAGCCACAGTCACACACTGGCTCCTCATTCTTGAAGAGCAAACATAGCAGTCTGCCACCTCACAGTCCTCTCCCCACCATGCCACTCCATAGGCTCAGTGAGGCTGAAGGATTCAGAGCACAAGCCCTGAGAAACTTTAGCAGCCTTAAGAAGCTGTAGCCATGAGGGACCATGTTTCTCTATAGTGGAATGAACAGCAAGCAGAACATTTCCTACCCCAGAACATGGGCCAGGCTAGCTGTCCTCTGCCAAATTCCATGCCAACTCCTCTTACTCTCTGCTCAGGCCTTGTACGTGCTAATAAAATGGCCATTTTGCCAGTGTAACATTACTTTGAGATTTATTGGTGATTATTGATTTTCAATTGTGGTTTCCTGTGACTGTGGGATGGAGCAAATCGAAGCCATTCTGCCCATGGATCTCCATCTATTTGCTTGAGGCCATGGGCCCAGATGGAAGCAGTTCATCTATTGCTGAAAGCACTGAGAGAGGCAGCTCATGCTGCTTCCAGCTGCTTAGTTTCCATTCACTGTCCCCTGAAGAAATGTCCATCTCACTTCCTCTAGAAGTCCAGCTGCAGAGAGGAGCAAATATCTGTAGACTTAAGTGGATGCTCTTAAGATGTCTTTTCATGTCCCTGACTTGATCATGTTCCCACCTCCCAGGACCCACTCTATTCTGTTGTTCCCCAGAGGCCTCCCTCTTTACTCCCTTCTAAAGGATTCCTACTTCTTTTGAATGGTCCATTGTCCCTCAGATTAAAAAATGGTGGCCTCCGTCTCCTGGCAGGAAGGGAGCGGAAGCCTCTGGACTGGTAGTCTACATTACCTTGTGGCTTCAGTCCTTCCTACCATGATGCTTCTTAAGCCTGAAATCCTAAGCTATGTGATCAAACTCTTTCCTCAACTCTGTCTGCAACTCCCAGCTACAGCTTCCAGCCTGAGAAGGAGCAGGCACTCACACATTCTCTCTCAGGCATCTCCTGAGTATCTTGCTCCAGCATTACACTAGTCATAGAACAAAGATCCATTACAAAAAAAAAATAGGATGACTATCAACACTTCTTATACACTACATCCAATCTGCTTAGCATCACCTTTCTCTTACCCCAACCAACTCTGAAGCAAGCAGTTTTTTCTGTGTGGGGTCCAATAAACTTCATGCAGGATAGCTTGATAGCAATCTTGCTTTAGGCTTATATCACATGCCTCTATCCCAGGTAACCTTCTCTTGACACTGTGGCATGGAATGTGCATACATGCAAGGGAGCTAAATTCCCATGGAGGGAAACAGGTCAATGGGGAAAGAAGATGAGGGATAACTGCTCACGCTTTCTCCCCCTAGTTCTGATACATATGAGGGCTGTTGGAAAAGTTTCCAGTCATGTAATATGAAAAATAGAGTGTTTATGGCTGGATTATTTTTCCAGACAGTCATTGTATTTAATTTGGCTTCTTAGAAGGTTATATGGGCTCAAGAAGCCAATCACACATTAAGATGCATAATTAGATATCACAGGCTTGCTTTGGCTCTTCCTCCTTTCCTATTTTACCCAACCCTATCTCTACTCTCTGGGATAACATTTCCTAATAAAGATATTGCATATAACCCTTTGTCCTATGCTCTGCTTTCTGGGGAACCAGATAGTTTGTACTATGAATAGGAAGGGCCTTAGAAATTCTGAGGATGAGATTTTGGAGCTGGGTCTCTTACCAGTCAAGATGGTAATATGGACTCAATTTCTGGTAAGAAAAGGGTTGGTGATAACCCTTGACATTCAGTGGCATCACAGTTATCTAGACTGTCATTTTTGGAGCATGTGGTAGTTGTAGCACTCAAATAGCATGGTGACAATGGTAATCATAAGTATTTGGAAGTTGTCCGGCTTTTGTTACTTTGAGAAACTTGCAATAAAGAAAACGACGAGCTTGGGTCAGCTGCCCATCAATTCAAAATACCCTGTGAAAGCGAGAGGGCCTTTATGGAAGCTTTAAAAAAATCCTTATCTCCTTCAGCAGTAGGGAAGACCTTGATGGAAATCAGACTCAACATCAAATTATAAGAATAGAGTGTTGAATATAAGATTGAATACAGCCTCGATAGTTTCCTATGTCAAGATGTTGATGTGAAAACAGTGAGAACTTGAGAACTGGACTGAGAACATTTGTATGGATAAACCTGAGAACCTTGAACTCTATATTCTCCAGAACTCTCCATGCTTGCAGCCTCTTCCTTTTCGTTAGAGGAGAGCAGCCTGATCCCATTTAAAGACTATAGTGAACTCACTTGCTGCAGGTGAATTGCAAGACGATGCTCTTCCCCCTCAAGTCCCACCTCTGCTACCTCTCATTGCCTCCAAGCTAATATCCTGGAGGATCATGTCTCAGGATAGCCCTAGGGTGGAGGTATAATTCCTGTTTTTAAAGAAAATAGCTTGCCTGCCAAAGGAATTGCAAAAACTGGCTAATATACACAAGTAGCAATTGTGAGAACACTTGTGAGAGTTGAATGCTGAAGGCATTAGACCAAGGGAGTAAGCAGCAAGAATTTGTTGACATAGTGGCACTCACTTGTGCCTAGGGATTTAATGTTCAGACAAAGACATTATGAATGGGTCCTACTATTCTTCTGTGATGGCTTCTTGAAACTTGGATATGATAAAAGGCCTATAATAATTAAGATGGAGCTGCTGTAACTTTCTTGGTATAGTATCAAGGAAGAAATCATAATGTTCAGAGAAATTTAGAATAGATTTATTATGTGATACTAGAGAACCTACCATTTCTTGGGTGGGAGAAATAACAGTCCCTTCACCAAGGCAATAGTTGGGAGGAGCATTAGCATATTTGAGAAGTTGTCCTCTCTAGGTTGTATAAGATACCACTTTAAAGTATAAGATACCACTATGAAACTGGGTACCATGATATTGGTGACTATGGAACTCTAGAATTAGAAGGGCCAAGTGGCAACACTTAGCCATTATTGTAATGGGAAGCAAAGTCTTAGTAGCAACTGGGTTGCCATACCTGCAGGGATTTGTGTGACAGACCATTGTGTTCTTAGGGCAGATAGATAGAAAGATAACTATGGTGTTACTTAATTAGTATGTTTAAAAAAATAACTAAACCTTATAAGCAGAAGGCAAATGTCAAGTGAATGAAAACTGGGGACAAGTGAATGAAAAACTATTCCTTACTCAGTTTCTGTATCTAAGTCACTTTCCAAACCAAGAGCCCAAATTGAAAGGACTTATTGTGGAAGAATTCTATAGTGCCATTACAATTACATATGACAAATATTCTCCCAATCTTATACTTTCCAAGATCTACTGGATACAGGGCCTGATCTTACACTAGTATCAGGAAACCCAAAATGTCATCATGGCTTCCTTGTTAGACTGGGTACTTATTGAAGTAATGGGATAAATGGAGTTCTAGCCCAATAGTCTCATGGGTCTGTGGACCCACCCTGTAGTCATTTCCCTGGCTTCCAAACATATAATTTGGGTAGGTATTTTTAGCAAGTAAAAGAACCCTCATATTTGTACCCTGACTTAAAGAGTAAGATCATTTTGATAGGAAGAAATCAAGTAGAAAACACTGAAACTGGCCCCTCAGCTGAGATAGTAAATCAGAAGCAGGCCTAGGAGAAATTGCAAAGATTAATTCCACTATCAAAGACTTAAAGGATGCAAAGGTAGTGGTCCCCATCAAATCCTTGTTCAAGTCACCTATGAGGTCAGACAATTTTGCAAACACAACGTAGAAAAAGTGCTACATAACTCACTGCTGAATATCATTCTGATCACCTTTGAAGTACTCCCCTTGGGAAGCTATGCACCTATGCCAGTGCCTAGTCCACCCTTCAAAGCATTTTTGGATCTCTTTTTCTGGTATGGCTATTAGAGTTGTCTTTCATAACCTTGACACCGAGTTGTTTGTACAATGCTGCCAATGTAAGTACACAGTATCAAGTTCGCAAACTTAATTGTCAGATTTTGGGCATGATGATAGCTCTGATGGTCATTCCAGAAAAAGAGTTCCAAAATTACTTGGAAGGTTAGACTATGCACTGGTGTCAGTGCATAGCTTCCCAAGGGGAGTACTTCGAAGGTGACTATAGTGATATTCAGCAATGAAGTATGTAGGACTTTTTCTAGGGTGAGGTCGTGAAATTAATTGTCTGACTTCATGTATGGCTCCAGCAAAAACCAGATGGATTGTGGCAGATGATGGGAGATTGCTTACTGTAACCTTCAGCAGGTGGTTCCTCTAGATGTGGCTACACTGCTGAATGTGCTATCTTTACTAAAGCAGACCTGAGCACCCTTTAGCATTTGATGTGTGGCTATTCGTTTGGAGAATGCATTATTTAAATTACCATCAGGAAGTGAAATTAAAAGCACTTGCCTTTACATGAGAAGACCAACAGTACATATTCATTATTTTGCCCCAGGGCTAGGCTGTCTGCTCTCTGTTCTTTCACAATGTAGTCTGTAGGAACCTTGACATTTCATAGAACATCACACTGGTCTATCATATTGGTGAAATCACTGACATGCTAATGGGACCTGGTGAGCATCAGATGACAAGTACCTTGGATGTCCTTGTAAGACACATGCAAATAAAAGTGTGGGAAATAGACCCCAAGAAGTTTCATGAGCCAGTCATGTCAGTGAAAATTTTAGGGGTCTAATGATCTAAAACATGTCATGGTATCTCTTCTAAGAAAAAAAAATTACCTTGAATTTCATACCACTGAGAAAGGGCCACAATACTTGGTGTGACTTTTTGAATTTTGGAGACAGCATCAAATGCCATTGGGAATTTTGTTCCAAGATATTTATTGTGTTGTTCAGAGGTTGCCAGTTTTGAGTGGGGTTCAGAACAAGAGAGGGTTATGCCATAGGCCCAGGCTGAAGTACAAGCTACTCTACCCCTTGAGCCAAATTACTCATCATGTCCAATGGTGCGAAGGGTATCTGTGGTAGACAAGCATGCTGTCTGGAGTCTTTGGCAAGGTCTAACAGCACAGTTGCACAGCAGTTTCTTGAGATTTGGAAGCAAGGTTTTACTTTCTCTGCTAGAGGTTTGTGCTACTTTTATAAAACAACTCTCACTCAGCACCCACAAATGTGTGTTGGTGTTTGGGGGTGTTCACACATAATGAGATAACTGCTCTTTTTCTTCAACCATGGATGATCTCAAAATGCATTTCATATAGCTTCTTAGACAGTCCCATAAATTTAAACAGCCAGTTGCTTTTCACAGCGACCAACTTGATAAACACCTTTTTGTATTCACTTTCCTTCATTTCCTGAATTGCTCCCCTTGTCCTCACTTCTGTTCTCTGGAGTCATTCTCTCTCCCAAAATACTCACACATAAGCCTTTGCTTCCAATTTGGCTTTTTGGAGGAGTACAGGCTAAGATAGTAGATACATGCCTTCCGTCACTGAGATTTCAGAATGGTTGGGGAGGCAAATGCAGGACATCTATATACCTGGTGTAATGTGCCCCATACAGAGGCTGGGCCCAGTTCAGCAGTAGTAGGGGAGATTGTAGGAGTCTTGAGTACTCTGAGCAGAGAGGATTAGGAGAGCTTCCCTAAATTGTGAAGGTTCAGCTGATATATGAAACATGAGCAAAAAGTTTGTCAGGAGAAGGAAGGGAGGGAAGAGAGGTTTGCAGTGATATTTTATTAAATTTATTGAGGTGACATTGGTTAATAAAATTATGTAGGTTTTAAGAATACAATTTTATAATACATCATCTGTATATTGCACTGTGTGTTCACAGCACAAGTCAAATCTCCTGTCACCATATATTTGACCCCCTTTACCCTTTTCTATTTCCTCTTTCTCCTCTGGTAACCACCATACTGTTGTTTGTGTCTATTAGTTTTTTTTTCTAGTTCATTTGGTACTTTGTTTTATATTCCACATATGAGTGAAACCATATGGTTCTCAAGTTTTTAAGTCTGACTTATTTCAATTAGCATGATAATTTCAATATGCATCCATTTTGTTGCAAATGGCAATATTTCATCTTTTCTTATAGCTGAGTAATATTCCATTGTGTATATGTACCCCAGCTTCTTTATCCAGTCATCTATTGAAGGACACTTTGGTTGTTTCCGTGCAGTGATTTTGAAGTTGCAAGGAGAATGGAAGCCTCAAATTGGATGACTTTGTCTGAGTACGCTGCTGGCAAAGGTAGATAAGGCCAGGGTTGGTGGTGGTGAAGCCTCAGGACAGCTGCTGTGGGGAATTCCAGAGGGATTGAGTTGAATAGGGACTGCCTCCTTTACCTGCCTGCCAGGCCAGCAGGGGCTGTGCCTAGAAGAGGGTCCCAGGAGGTTTGCTGATTGTAGAGTGGCTTTGTCATTTGTGGCCTGTGTTGCCATGAGTTAGTTCATGCTTACTCTCCACTTGACCTATGCTTGGTTCTCTTTCTTAATGTCTCCCGCTCTCTCAAATGCACCCCCTTTTCCCACCACCTAGCCTTTGCCTGAGTTGTCCCTTGTGCAAGCAACAACTGGCCTTAGATCCCCAGAAGCCACAACCCACATTCCTCAAATTGCAGCTCAAAGCCCCTCCTCTAAGAAGCTATCTTTGTGATTAATGGTGACCATTCTCAAGCTTGTTACAGATGTCTCAGATGAGCCCTCTTGTTTAATGCACTCCTATAATTCCTGCTGTTTTCCAAATTTAGCCAGGGCCAGGAGACAAGTGCCTGTCTCAGGGTCCTTGTTAGAAGGCCAGCTCCAAAGGCAGGGGCTGAGTCTCCTGGGCCCTGCACCTCATACCTAGACAAGTAAGAAGTCTTCAGACTTCTTTGGAGGTTGAAGGTTGTCAGAGGTGAGCCCCAATCTGTAGTGCAAGGCCATTCTAGGGGTTCTTAGGCCAAGTCCAGATATCCCTAGAAAGGCTTCATCTCATTCACAAGACCCTTGAGTTTGGATGCAGTTATTGTGTGCACATATTTGTGCAAATGTGTGGGCTTCTGTGTGTTTTTCTGAGGAGAAATTCCATAACTTTTCTCAGGCCTTCTAAAATATCTATAACCCCCTAACATCCCAGAACCACTGCTCTAAGTGTTCCTGGTTGATGCCAACCTTCAGTGGGCCTACACTCCACTGTACATCTCATCTGTTCTCAGAGTGTCAAATCCACATGTCAAAAGATTATGACTCTCAAATCCCTGGACCACTGCCCAGGGCATTGTGGCTATATTTGCATTCAGCCACAATCCCATCTGTGAATCAAAACATCCCCCAACAACCCAATGAATACATGACAATTAGTAGAGAGTTAACCAGGATTTTTAGTCTTTTGGAAAATAAAAACAAACGAACAACAACAATAAAAGTAACCTGTTGGAGCTGGAAGGCCATCTAAAAGCCATTGAGTCCAATATTTCCAGAAATGTGTTCTGTGGAGTATAAGTTTTATCAGATGTGAATAGAATAGCTCTTCTAAGAAAAAAAGGATTCTGAGATTTAAAAAGTTTGGAAAATGTAGATTTAAACAACATTAAATGGTTCTCTTTTCAGGAGGATCTCTAGAGTTTCCATTAGGTCATGGACGCTTAGAATTTTCAGGAGGGAGATAGAGTGTTTCCCAATTATATTTAAAGTTCTATGAAAATTCTTTGCTGAGTATCTGACAGAAAGACAGTCTTCTATTGACCGGGTTTGCATTGGAAACCTTTTCATGAGTTTTGGGAAGTTCCATTCACCCCCACCCAAGTGGAGACCTCTGCTGAGCACATGAGCTCAGCCTCAGATAAGTGAATGGTGGGGGTCAAGATGAGTGCTCAGGCACTCTACCCATTGTCATTTCCCACCCCCGCCCCAACCCCTGGCCCAAGTTGCCAGATATCTACTCTACAATCCCATATGTAGTACTTACTTGTTTCCAGATGCCACTCCAAGCACTTTACAGTTACTCATTATATCTGGCAGAGTTCTCCAAAGAAACTGAGCCAATAGGATATAAATATATAAGGACTATATAAAGGAATTGGCTCATGGGATTGTGCAGGCTAGTAAGTCCAAAATTTGCAGGATAGGCCAGCAGGCTGGAAACTCAGGCAGAAGTTGATGCTGCAGTTTCAAGGTAGAATTTCTTCTTCCTCAGCAAAACTGCAGTTTTGCTCTTAAGGGCTTTCAACTGATTAGGGCAGGGCACTAGCCAGTGACAAAGGCAGGATCTTAACACAGGTAGCCTAAAGTCAGATGGTACTCTTACCACTATTGTAGGTCACCTCTCAAAGCAGCCTGCTAACCAAAAGTCACAGGTCTCAGCACAAACAATCCCTGGCTGTCAGGTCAGGCTTTGGGGACCAAGGCCCAAGACCAGCCATAATCTCAGGTCGAAGGGCTGTTATCTATCCTCCCAACGACAAGGCCCTATACTAGCTTCCTCTTGCCAAATCAACTGACAAAACTGAGGTCCTTTTCAAGGTGGAGAGAAGGCCAGGCCATGGCAACTAGGACAGCTTATTGACCTTCCTTTGAATCCCATCCTCCCTGGTAGGGCCAGGTTCAGCCATGGGGCTCCTGATGCCAGGGAGTAGGACAGGGTTAGAGGGATGTGAAGAGTAATGTGTTGGGCTGAGGCTGAGGGGAGAGAGTAGTGGCCTGACTTGGCAGAAGTGTGGGAACTCATGTTTAGGAAGTTTAGAATGTAGAGAGAATGAACCAACTTTGGGACCCTCTTATGTGAAATAAGACTGCATTATACAGGTAGGGAAGCTCTGGCTTAGAGTGAATAGGAATGTGACTTGCCCAATGTCACTTGGCTAGTAAGTGAGGGAGCTGAGTTAGTTGTGGCTGCTTGCTGCACAGCAATAGGAAGCCACACCAGCCTTGGTCCCCTGTCCTTTCATCTCTAGTCCCATCCTAATTCCAGGGACCATGGTATCCCTCTACTCTGCAGAGACAGCCTTGGTACTGTGGTCAGTTGTGGTACTGCAGGTCCTCACAGGGCAACTGGAGTTTTGATGGATAATGACTGGAAGCCAAAGATGCAAATGGAACAGCAAAGACAAAATTCCCTTTGGCATGGGTTGACGTTCACCTGCTTTGCAGTGACCCATGGGCACATGGGTCCCTGCTGGAGAGGCACCAGGAGTTGGTATTCCAAGCCAGGCTTGACTGACTCCAGAGCCTGAAATTGCTTCCTGCTGGCTGTGCTTTCAGATCCCTGGGATTTGAGACCCTGTTTGACTCCCCAACCACAGCACTCAATGCCCGACAGTGTCCCACTTCTTGAAAGATGGTATGAATAAAGGAGACTCCTAACCAGCTAGATAGGGAGCAGTACCCTTTACAGACCTGTACTGGTCCCTGAGGCCCACAGTAATAGAGGCCTATTTCAGCCAAAGGGCTGTCCCTTGACATCCCAGCACACAACGCCAGGCAGCATGAGCTTGTATGAGGAGCACTTGGTACACTGTGTTGTCAAAGGGTAAGGAAAGTTGACTCTGTGGCCTACAGGTCTGTGAATGAAGGAAGAAGCACAAATGCATATCAGATCTCAAAGGAACCCCCAAAGCACTGAACCCCATGTGAAACCTGGACAATGCTGACTAAATTATGGCAGGAGAGGCAGGACAGGGTAGGTGGGAGGGTGGGGAACAGTCCCTTAAGCATCTTCTAAGGAATTACACTTCTGGAAATGAGTATAAGTTACAATCAATTTCTAGATAATACATTCCTTGAAAGACAGATTGGTGGCTTGTGTGTTCATTGTATCCAAGCTTTAATTAAAGATTTTAAAACAAAAACTGCCTGGCATTGTTCTGCTAATTGACCTGACCTGGTGAAAGAAGGCCCTGTCTGTGAGTGCAGTGATTGTGTTAATAAAATTTATTTCTGAGGTCTTTTCCAACTCCTTATCATGTATTCAAGAAAAGTGTGGTCTTAGAGCAAGCCATCACAAAGTACAAAGTAATCAATCCTCCAAAGACTTCTTCCCTATACCCCACCCATGCCTTCTTATTTCTAGTTGGGTTTTGGCTTGACTGGGCTCCAGTTCAGATGGGACCATTTGGGTTTCTCCCTGTCCTGCAGTGGAGATTTAGAAGCCCCCGTGTCTGCTGAAATTGGTTATTTGAAGGCTCACTAAGCTCCCCTGGATGCAGTCAGTGATAGGTAGGGATGTAACTACCCAGCACAGTCAGTATGATATGCGGCTCATTCTTCATGATCCCATTGAGAGGAATCAAGGCCTATGGCCAGCAGACCTCCTTATCCTTATCTCCTCACCCACTGCAGAGCCATGCACTATTGTAGCACTTCCAGAACCTTAGACCTGGCTGCCCTGCCTATTCAATGTTCACATTGTGGTAGGAAAGGAATCACTTGTAGCCTTTGCTCCCTGGTAGCAAGTCGGGGCTTGTGGCATGTCCTTTCTTGTGTCACACAGGGAAGAGGTTAACCCTTAATTTGAGGTCCAGCTCTGTCACGGTGCTGCTGAGAGACTCTAGTAAGGTCCTGTCCCTCTAGGCCTAAATGTCTGCATCAATTCAAGGAGGGGCAGCTGGAGTGATCTGTGATCACTCCAATTTTATGGAGCTTCAGGCTTCCTGGCCAGTGTGTGAGGACTTGGAAGGTACCCACCCTCAACCCCAGCACAGATTGCCTCCATGCCTTGTGCTGTGCCAGTGGAGTGGGCTGGCTTTGATAGAGAGAGAAACCATACACACCACAATGTTCCGGACCAGCTTTGCTTCTTATGGCTTGGTCTCATCACGAGTTTGTAACCAGTGGGATGGCCTGGCCAGAGAACTTTGTCCCACTGGGCATGGCCTCTGGGTCTTCATGGGACAATACTAGTTATTCTGTCAGTCACTCAATAAATAGGCGCAGAGCATGACAAAGCAAACTTTTGCCAGACTCTGCTTCATTAGCTGTAGAGGCAGAAATGTCTAAACTACCATTTGGCAAGTGCTATAAGAATGGTGTATGCAAAGCACTATGTGAACTCAGGCACAAGAATGACTCAGCCTTCTGCGGTATAAAATGCCAGACCAACAAGACTTCCTGGAGAGGGGGTATAGACTGCATTTTAAAGGAAAAAATAAGCATTTAGGAGGAGGAGGAGCATAGAGAATAATGACCATGGAGATGTAAAACACATACAAGTCCCCAGTGGGTTGTGAGGTATGTTTGGCCTTGTCTGTGTTTACCATCTCCACATCTACACAACAAGGGTGATTATAGGGCTGTGACTGGGGCTGGACAAATTTAGAGCTCCAGGTGCCTATCTGGAGAAGATAGTAGGCAATCTCACTCATGAAACCTAGAGAATACAGTGGTGGCAGCAGCCTTGCAGAGCTACTAACCCTCTGTCACACATACATGCACACATATGAGCACACATGCAGACAATATGCACATGTGTGCACATGTGAAACACGTGTGTGCGCGCACATGCAAACAGATGTGTACAGGCATACACACATGCAAGCACACATGAGCACACATGCAGAAGACATAGGCACACATACACACATGGGTACAGTTATTCAATGAATGTTTGTTTCACCTACCCTATTTCACATGTTGAGCTCTAACCCTCAATGAGATGCCATTAGGAGATGAGGTCTTTGGAAGATGATTAGGTTGAGATGAGGTTGTGACAGTGGGGTCCTCATGATGGAATTAGTGCCCTTATAATAAGAGGAAGACAGACCAAAGTGCTCTCTATCCACCATGTAAGGACACTATGAGAAGGCATCTGTCTAGAAGCCAGGAAAACAGAGGAGGACCAGATACCAAATTTGCTGGTGCCTTGATCTTGGACTTTTGGCCTCCAGAACTGTGAGAAATAAATGTCTGTTATTCAAGCCCCCAGTCTGTGGTATTTTGTTATAGCAGCCCAAGCTGACTAACACAGGCACACATGCAGACAAATATACACATGTGCACACATGTATACGCATGACTACAAGTACACACAAGAGCACACAAATGTATACAACTTACCGATAGGCGTGCATACAGGTAAACCTGCACACTCAGAGCATTCACATTTCCCACCACAGACATATATGCCTGAATCCAAAAGTGTGCTCAAGGGCATACCCACACACAAACTCTGGACTCCCGTGCCCACTCCATGGTTAAGTATCTCCTTTCTTTTCTTCTTTTGCAGAGCCCTCAGAGCTAAGAGGTTCAACAGAGGCCCACACAGGAGACTCACTCAAGACCACCTAGAAAGTCAGTAATGGGGCCAGGACTAGAATTGAGGTCTCTTAACTCCTAGTTAAATGCTCTTACCACCCTCTCTTGCATGTGGTGTCCACCCTGATTCCCACATCTCAGTGTATGGACACCAAGTTAATAGAGGTGTCACCCCAAAATGTCCTGACTCCAATATGTTTGAGAAATGTTAAGTTATTCAAAGTTAAACTGCGGGAATTCTGCATTGAGATTATCCAAGATGGGAATAGGCTATGCAGAGTTTTTCAGTTGCTTTGACCTCAGAAGTCCTTTATCTGTGAACCCATGTTGACTTCTATTTAGACCCACAGGATGGATTTCTGAAGGCTGTGGGAGTCTCAAGATCTCTCTGCAGGGTAGCAAATAAAACAATGTGGACCTCAGAAGGATCCTGCTAAAGTGGTGTGTAAAATGAAGTGGGAGGTAGGGCAGAAGTTTTCAGGCCTGGGCCTGCCTTCTGTGGACTGAGGAACTAAAGTTGTCTCTGGTCTCCATAAAATTATTCAAGCCTCAACTTGACAGCAGCCCTTAATAAAGCTCTAATTTATTCTATGCTAAGATTTTATAGACATATTTCCCTTTCTACAGAAGCATCTAGTCTTTTCTGTTTTTATCCATACCTACTCTAAGACTTAACAGCACTTTGCACCATTCAGCCTATAACCAAGAAAAATTGTCCAACACCTTGAGCCCGTGTGTATCCTCATGACAGAGCTTAGGGTTTCCAGAGGGAGCCTGAGATGTTGTACCAGTAAAGGAAGGGAAGCTGGATTGAAGCTGGAATTTCCCTGTCCCATGGGAGGGCTGTGGTAGCCTCCATATCAGCTCCTTGGGGAGGAGGTGGGCACCTTGTGTCCACACCTACAGCCTGTTCTGAATGGCCAGAGTTGGTTGAGCAATGAGATGGCTGACCTTTGGTGCTGTACCCTTTGCAAAGAAGAGCTAATCATCAGGAAAGTGGAAGGTTCTTTCCAGTAATTCATGGCAGGCTTTCACCATGAGGTCCAACTTCGAGGATTTCAGTGTAAATAAGGCAAATGTATAGAAATAAAATATCCCTTCTGACATCACTTTTTTCCCAAGTTGACGGTAAGTGTGTTTGGCAAAAGGCTTTTGCTGGAGCTCAAACCTGGCAAACACAGACTGATGTGAGCAATGAGCCCCCAATCTCCCAAGGCAGAAAAACACATGTTAGAAATCTAGACAAGGAGCTAAGGTTAGTGTATGAGAAAGCTTATGTCTTGGCTCTGGGTTCACAATAGATTGAACTAAGCACTCTGAAGCATTCCAGTTTTGAGCCAGTACACACGGACTCGGGTCCATGTGCTCATATGTCTCATTGTTTTTCTACAGGAGCCTTCAAGGTCAGTGTTTCTGCTCTTTTAGAGAGAGCAGATGAAGGCGAGAGAGGTGAAGGATTTGATCCAAAGCCGCACAACTAATTCATTGCAGAGCCACACCAAGGTCTTAGAAACACTGCTTGTTAGCGGCAGAGTAGCCTCTGACTTGGCACCTTTGTCTAGCAGGAGGGAGGAAAGAAGGCAACAGGGGCTGCAGGCACCACCCAACAGTTCAGGCTCTGCTCGTTACTCCACACCCAAGGAGAAAACTGGAAGCCAAACAGACAGGAATTCCCTGATATCAGCATTCAGGTTACCTGTCATCATCAAAGGAAGTGTGTTCTTTGCCCTCTCTTCGGGGAAATTTAGGAGCCTGAAGCAAGTTGGTTAGTAAAAGGACTTCCTGTTTTCTGTGGGTTTGGGCTGAGTGTTGCTGATTTGGAGGTCAGGAGAGGATGGGCAGGTTTACCTGACCTCCCAGTGCATGATGAAAGGTGTGTTCTGAATTTGGCAGAATATTCTGTTTTATTTATGAAGCACCAACCCAAAATAGAATGAAAGCTCTTACATGTGGACATCCTGGCAAGCTTGGGAAGTAAGAAACAAAAATACCCCAGCCATAACATTTTCTATCTCCACTTCAGGAGGGAGAGTTATGTCATTGTCACTTAGTTATACTATTAAGTATACAAATTAGCAGTTTGATAACAGGATGGGGGAGGGTTTGCTTGGGTGAACACACCACCTCTCAGCTCCTCAGGAATTGGGTGCCTGGCAGCAGCCTCAGAAACCCCAGTGCTGAGGAACAGGAAGTTGGGAGACAAGAGATGCCATTCCCTGTTTCAGCCAACCTGACAATGGCTGGAAACAGGAAGCCCTGCCTGGATACCCAAGATGATCACTTTAGATGCAAGTTCAAGAAGATTGATGGCTAGGTAAGCATTTTTTCTGAAGCACATTGGAGGATCCAGCTCCAGGATTGCCTGAAAGAGAGCTGGGCTTCAGACTTGGGAAGCCCCCAAGGCACCTGAGAGATTGCTAAGGAGCAAATCCCATGAAAAGCCCTTGTTGCCCTGGAGGCTGGAGGGAGGCTGGGGTCAGACATGCCCCTTCCAAAGGGCTCACCCAATGCCACCACCATTGACAGCTTCAGCCTGGCTTCTGAGCCAGAATCCTGCTTGTGGTGAAGAATTAGTAAAGGATGACAACACTCAAAACCTCAGAGCCTGAAGAAAGATAGCATTCATTCATTATGCTGTGTGGTCCTGAACTTGATTTAGTTGTTGATCTAAAAATTAAGAGAGAGAGAGACAGACAGAGACTGGGAGAGACAAAAGAAGAGAAAGTGACAAAATGATATTTTATTGGGAAAATACAAAACCCTGGGAGCAGGGAGATGAAGACAAAAGTTCCCCAGAGCATTTATGGTTATTAAGGGAGCATTGATGAAGCCGGCCCTGATCACACAGAGGCCAGTCCAGTGCCCAAGAGAGGACACCAAACTGGCATCAGCAACCTGGATGCCTGTCCCTGCTCTGCCATTTATTAGCTCTATGACTACAAGCTAGTAATTAGCTCTCTCTGAGCCTCAGTGGCCTTAATTTGAAAATGCGGACATTAAATATTTTCACCCTTATAGGACTGTTTGTTGTAAGGGTCAAATTACCTGATGGTGGTGAAAATGCTTTGAAGAGCATTGAGGCTGGAGAGGGGAGGATAGTATGGAACAATGTGAGAACATAGTGATCCACACTCTTTATGACCCCCCCCCCCACACACACACACACACTCATACACCATCCCATATCTAACCCTTCCTTTGTTTAGTGAAATTTGTCTTTTACGTCTCAACTTAAAGGTTAGGTCTTTGGGGAAGCCTTTTCTAACACTGAGGGTGAGCCAAGTCCCTGTTACTTCCTTCCCTAGAGTTTAAACTATACCAAAGTCTCTTCCTTCTGCACTGTTGAATGCCCAGCATTGAGTCAGGGGTCTGCCACAGAGTTGGTGCTCAGTGAATGCTGAATGAATGAATGAATGGCTCTGCCACCCTCAGCAAGTCTAAATTTCCTTGAATGGCATTTTCTTTGTCTGCTAAGTGACAATAATGGCGTTGATGTTGATGGTTCTCATAGTAATAATGAGAGCTTATTTAGAGTCTTTTGTGTGGATGATCTCATGTAGTCCTAGCAACAATGCTGTTATTACCCTCACTTTACATATTGGTAAACAGATGCTTAGCAAAGTCAGGTAAAGCTGGTCTAGGTCACATAGCCTATAAAGGGTAGATCCAGTAATTGAATCCAGATGGACCTTACACTAGAAGCATAAACCCACTATACCACCACATTGCCAGTTGTGGCACAAGAATGTGCTCAGCACACTTTCTAGAGTCTTATAGAAAGTGGTAGAGGAAATAATAGGGTGGGGTAGAAGTAGTAGTGGTGATAGTGGAGGCAGAGGAGTAGATGTGGTGATGATGGAGGTGGAAGCACAGATGGGAGATGAAAGTGGTAGCAATGGTGGTGGTAGAGGTGATGGAGATGACAGAACGGATGGTGGTGATGGTGATGGAGGTGATGGATGAGGTGATGTTCGAGGTGGCAGTGGTAGAGATTGTGGAGGTGATGAAGATGATGATAGTAGTGGTAGAGGTAAAAGTAGAGATGGTGATACAAAGGAAGGTAGTAGAGTTTGTGATGATGTTAAAGGAAGCTCTTGCTCAGTCTCTAAGTCATCTCTGTGCCTTGAACAGGGAGCTGAGGTTACTCAGGGTAGAAAGCAGGAGGAAGGTGAAGGTTAGTGAGAGGAAAGGAGAGTGGAAGGGAGAATGAATTTTGAGCTACACTGCATATGTCTTGGGTAGGACCTGGGCTGGAAAATACATGCTAACCTGAGGGTTCATGCTCCACTATGGTTTTCATCTGTCACTGGCCTATTTCTTTCTTTCTTTCTTTTTTTTTTGGTATGTGGGTAGTTCCCTCACTGGGAATCGAACCCAGGCCACAGCGCTGACAGTGCCAACGCCGAAGCCTTAAGCCACTACACCATCAGGGAACTCCTTGGCCTATTTCTTATAAAAGTCCACCCTGAACAGACAAAGAAAGTGGAGCAGTGGAGGGCTAGAGCCTGGCACCCTTTTGAGACCAGCTAATGAGAATGTCACCATGAAAGTTCTCATGCTGTGGTCCTTCAAGAAGCAGAGATCAAGATAGGATTATTACGCTAGGATTTTATTAGTGGAAACACCTGTGAGAAAAATGAGGCAGTTGTCCAGAGAAGTCTGAAGAGCCATCAGACCATAGTGCATGTCTGAACTGTAGTGAAGGAGAAAGGGAAGGAGGGTTACATGGAAACATCTTCATTGACATGCAATCTCAGCAAAGCTTGGCAAGGCCATAGGGGAGTCCTCAAGCAAGAATTGAACACCAGAGGAGATCTGTGTTTCTCAGAAACAGGCCTAACTTACCATCCTTATCAGTTCACCCATTGGCTGGGAATAGCCCAGAACCTAAGCACAAACAGTGATGGACTTCAGAGGGCTGAGCCAGGGCCCCAGGTCAAGGATGATCTTGCAATGGGGGCCTGTGAGGTGCATTCTCATGGCTGTGACACTCTACCTTGCTGCTCACCTCTCTCCCCTAGATTTGAGGTGGCTCTGGCCCAGCAATGCCTTTATGTGACAGTTCACCTTCTGGGATGACTGTGAACTTCAGCTTTTAGCCTTGTCTCTGGCCCACTGCTGACAGCCTCTTTAAAGTGGAGGCTGTGCTTGATTTCTTGCAAAACCAACTCAAGTGAGTGACTTGTTTGGGGATTTGTTTTCTGCTTCAACACAGAACAGAGAAGCCTTTTGCAAGGTGAAGACTAGTCCAGCTCTACAGAAATGTTTCTCTTTTTCTATTTATTTATTGTTAAACTTATTGGGGTGACATTGATTAGCAAAAATTATATAGGATCCAAGTGTACAATTCTACAGTGCATCATCTATGTGTTACATTATGTGTTTACTACTCAGAGTCAGTCTTCTTTCTATCACCATATATTTGGCTCTCCTTCCCTTCTTTCCCACCCAGAAACGTTTCTTTTTGATGCACTATTAGAGATCCTCATTCAAAAGAATCCTCTACACAGAGACTTACCACTTTCTTACAAGTGCTAGGAGAGACCACCACCTTCTCTTTGATATGAGTCCCAAAGTCCCTACTCTTTCCTCCTTATTACTAGCATAACGGGCACCTGTAATACTTTTTCTCTCATCTGACTCCTTTTCACATCTTTAGACTCACTCTGGTACCTGCCTCTTTTGGACCTTTCCAGAGCACTGAGACAGAGAATGAGGGCATGGGGGAGAGAGAGCGGGGGGTGGGGGGAGTTTGAGAGAGGTGAGCCTCATGTAAGAGCGTGTCTTAGTGTGAAAAAGAATGTGGTGCCAGAAAGAAGTGGGGTAGAGAAGATAAAAAGTGTGTGCATGGTTGTAGTAGAGAGAGTAGAATAGGAGAACACTGAGTTGTTCATACTACCCCAGAAGGAAGCTATGCTCTCAGGAGAAGACAAAGAAAGGAAGAAAAAAATGCAGGAAGAAACACGAGGGATCTAGTTGTGGCTAGAACTGAGCTTTCTCTTTCCTTTGTGACAGAAGGCCAGAAAGGCCAGTGCATTTGTGGTTAGCGTATGTCCCCTGAAAGCTTGGGCCCAATAGCAGGTGTCCATACTTACCAAAAGCACCATGGTACTAAGGCCTCAGTCCACAAACCTCATTTATGCTTCGACTTTTACTCTGGGGCCTTTCAAGTGCAGAAGACCACTTTGGAACCCTTTCAGTAATTTTAGTGACCTATCTAAAGTCCGTCATAAACCCTTCAGACTGGCCACACTAGGTGACTCCATCCTTGTCCTCTACTTTTCTCATCTTTTGATTTTCTTGATTCTACTTCTCTGACTTGGAATACCCTCACCAGCACTCTCCACCCCATCTATCTTTCAGTGTGGCAAATAAAATGCCACCTCTTCCATGAAGTCCTCCTAAATTTCCCCAAGGGTAATCAATCAGTTCCCTCTCTATTCTCCAGGAGCAATTAGCTTTTATCTAATTTACTCTTCATTGATCTTTTGTATATATTCATTTCTTTTTTGATTATCTAAGCATGCTTATGGAGACAATTCATGCAAAAGCAGAAAAGCGTCAACGAAGAAGCCAAAGGGGAAAATCACTCACAATTCCCTGTTCCAGAAACAACTGCTATTAAGATTTTGCTATATATCTTTCCAATTTGTTTCCATACATGGTTTCTTTGCTGTGTTTGTAACCTGCTTGTTTTTGTTTACCACTTGTTTGGTTACCCTATTAGAGCCTAAGACAGCATTTGGGTGAAGGTAGTTCATCTGGGAATTGTGATAGCTAACTTTATGTGTCAGCATGGCTGGAGCAGTGTCCAGATATTTGGTCAAATATTATGCTGGATGTTTCTATTAGAGTGATTTTTAAAAATGATATTAACATTTAAATCAGTAGACTTTAAGTAAAAGACAATACCATCCAATGTAGGTCGGCTTCATCCAATCCGTTGAAGGCCTGAAGAGAACAAAGACTGAACTTCCCTGAGTTAGAGTACATGCTGTCAGCATACTGACTTTATTTTTTTATTGTTAAATTTATTGGGGTGACATTGATTAGTAAAAATGACATAGGTTCCAGGAGCACAATTCTACATTACATCCTCCATGTGTGGCACTATGTGTTCATCACCCAGAGTCAGTTCTCTTTCCATGACCATATATTTATATCCTTATCCCTTCTCCCCCACTTACTTCTCCCATTACCCTCAGATAATTACTAAATTATTGACTCTATCCATGAGTTTTGTTTCTTTGTTATCTTCTTTTTTTTTAAACTAAAAAATGTCACATATATTGAATCAGAGAATTTTTTCTAGCATTGTTACAATACTGCTCTCTAATTTACAGATCTTTTTCAGGTTTCACAAATTGTCCCAAGATACACGAGAGTTATATGGAAAGTATCTAGTCATGTAATATGAAAAATTAAGGCATTTATGACTGGACTTTTTCCAGACAGCCCTCATAATTTTACATTTTGTTTTTTAAATGTGTTATCTAATATTTGAGGAGTTTTGTTGTTGTTGTTGTTGTTGTTGTTGTTGTTGTTTTTATGGTTCCCTGGCTGGGAATCGAACCCAGGCCGCAGCATTGAGAGCACTGAAGCCTAGCCACTACACCACCAGGGAACTCCCAAATGTGTTATCTAATATTTGCTATGTAAGAATGCTTGAAAATTATGAAGCATCATAATGAAATGATCTGTCTGCCAATCATTCTCCTCAAGATGTGGAACAGGGTTTATAAAATATGTGCTATATTTATAAGTAAGCCAAATCTGGCCTACTGCCCATCTTCATACATAAGAATTTATTGGACTAGTCACTTGACGAGGCAGACTTCAAATGCTTATTGCATCATGTGGTCTGTCCAAGCCCTTTATTTTATTTTATTTTATTATTTTTTAAATTCATTTTTATTGTTAGACTTATTGGGGTGACATCTGTTAGCAAGGATTACATAGGTTTCAGGCATACAATTCTACAGTGCATTGTTAACTTGATGTATAATAAGTTCACCACCTAATGTGACTTCTCTTTCCATCACCTTATATTTAGCTTCACCCTCTCCTCTCCCACCCCCTCCCCTTTCTCCCCTCCCTAACCCACTTGTCCCCAAATAAACATTAAACTATTGATTGTGTCCATGGGTTATTTGTTTGTTCATTTCTTTTTCTTTGTTATTTTCAATCTAATGTTCCAATCTGAGTGGAATCATGCAGTTCTTGTTTTCTTTTCTGTCTGGCTTATTTCACTTAGCATGATGATATGTTTATTTTTTAGTTTAGTTTTTTGTTTTTGTTTTTTTTCTATTTTGATTGTTCATTTATTCTGTTGTTTAGATTCCACATGTGAGATAATATGGTATTTGACTAATTTCACTTAGCATGATATCTTCTAGTTCCATCCATGTTGTTGGAAAAGGTAAGATTTTATTCTTCTTTTTGGCTGAGTAATACTCCATTGAATAAATGTAGCAAAGCTTTTTTATCCAATCATTTATTGATGGACATTTAGGTTGTATCTATATCTTGGCTATTGTGAATAACGCTGCAATAAACATGGGGGTGCATATATGTTTTTCAAATTAGTGTTTTGGATTTCTTTGGATAAATACCCAGGAGTGAAATTGCTAGATCATAAATTAGTTGCATTTTTAAATTTTTGAGGAAACACCATACTGTTTTCCATAGTGGTTGAATGAATTTGCAGTCCCACCAGCAGTGTAAAAGAGTTCCCTTTTCTCCATATCCTCACCAACATTTTTTTGTTGGTTGATTTATTGATAAGAGCCATTCTGACAGGAGTGAGGTGGTATCTCATTATGGTTTTGATTTGGATTTCTCTGATGCTAAGTGATGTTGAACGTGTTTTCATGTGACTATTGGTCATCTGTATGTTCTTTTTGGAGAAATGTCTATTCTGGTCTTCTGCCCATTTTTTAAATTGGGTTGTTCATTTTTTTAATGTTGTGAGTTTCTTACGGATTTTGGAAATTAACCCTTTTTCAGTTGCCTCATTAGCGAATATTTTCTCCCATTCTGTGGAATGTCTTTTTGTTTTGTTGATGGTTTCTTTTGCTGTAAAAAATCTTTTTAATCTGATGTAATCCCATTTGTTTATTTTTTCCTTAGTTTCCCTTGCCTGAGGAGATATATCCTTGAAAGTATTGGTAAAGATAATGTCTGAGAGGTTACTTCCTATATTTTCTCTTAGGAGTTTTATGGTTTCAGATCTTATATTTAGGTCTCTAATCCATTTTGAGTTTATTTTTGTATAAGATGTAAAAAGGTGGTCCAATTTCTTTCTCTCTCTTTTTTTTTTTACCTGTATCTTTCCAGTTTTCCCAGCACCATTTTTTGAAAATACTGTCTTTACCCTAATGTAAGTTCTTATTTCTTTTATTGTAGATTAGTTGGCTACATAGACATTTATTTCTGGGCTCTCTATTCTGTTCCATTGATCTATGTGTCTTTTTTAATGCCAATACTATGCTTTTCTGATAACTGTGGGCTTGTACTATAATTTGATGTCTGGGCATACTGCCTTTCAATTTGAAATATAATACAACATTAAGTCTTCCTTGAATGACAGCCTACCCTGAAGATTTTGGAGTTGCCAGGCTCCAAAATTGCATGAGCTAATTCCTTAAAATAAATCTCTCTATATTTATATGTAAAACCTCTATTGGTTCTGTTTCTCTGGAGAACTCAGACTAATAAACATCCACATGTACACCCATGGACAACTTAAAGTATGTCTTTAGTAAACAAGTGCAACATCACTGTTGATTATTTTGCATGTTTAAATATTATAGTCTAATTATTTGTAAACAAACAAAACCCCACACAAATACTCTTAATTCTAGAAAAAACAATCTGTCAACCCATAATTATTCTAATATGCTTTACTTGAACACATGTTGAATTTCTGAAAGGTACATATATTACCTTAGATAATAAAATATAAAAATTAGTGTTTCTTATTTTATACGATGAAATGTACATTTCTGATATTTGTTGTATGCAGCATAAAGTTTAGATTAAAAAAGTCTAAATCCTGGATCCCAACAGTTCATTCAGAAAACACTTCCAAATTATAACTCTTGCAGTGGTTTAACAGATTAATCATGATGACATGTTTTAGCTCCCTCTATTTCAAGTGTCAAAGAAAAATGAGGCTCAAAGTCTCTGTAGGTTGTAGCTGAAAAATGAAAAGCTTTAGGAAACAGTAAAATGTGTTTTGAAATAAGATATAAATTGAAACAAGATTCTTAAGTGTTTATCTGGGTTAGGCTGATAAGTACTAGGACTTTAAAACAATTTTCTTAAATCTGAATATTTGCTCAAAGGTGATAGAGAACACAATTTGCCTATAAATATATGGTTTTGGAGAGAAATCAATTTTGATGTTTAAAAGTTTTTCAACATTGTTGAGTTTAGTTTTGTTTTCTTTTGAATATTAATTTAATATTCAACCGAACATAAATATTTGTCCTCACTACTTATAATGAAATGACTTACTTTTGAAATAGAAACTTTAAAGCACTAGAAAGAGAATTTACTAAAACTGCTTAAATAGAAATCATAAGGCTTATAAACATTAATTTTAAAAACACAAAGAAGCAGAAAGTGTTATTTTTCAAAAAGTATACCCCCCACTACATATCAACATGGAATGATTTCAGTTCTCCTATTCTAAAATCTGGACTTTTTAAAAGCTAGTACTCTAATACTTAACATAATGATATTAATCAGTAGGGTTTTAGTTTCAGCTAGACCCCTAATTAGTTCTCAAATTCCTCTTTTTCCTGTAGGACCTTTTGGTTTTGCAAAACTTTACCTATGTGCATGCTGCTTTCTTTATAAAGAAAGTCTATAGTCAATTCATCCCCATTGTCTATTTTAGTCCCTCTAATGATATTCATTTTGTAGTAGTCTTTCTACAATTTCTAGCGAGGGCTCCTGCAGCTAGAATACAGCAACTCTTCTCTTACGAGTATACTGCATGTGTACACAGGAATTGAATAAATAAAAGCTATGAATTCCAAATAGTGTCTTTTATGGGAATGTTTACACAGAAACAAATGATAACGTGTTGATTCCTTGGGAATCTTTTTTTTTTAATTCTTATTTGGCAAATCTTTTAGTTATGTAATGTTGTGTTGGACAAAATTATTATTTCATTTTGTACATCTATTTTCAATTTTCAGAGTACATAGTTGAACTCTCTGTTACTCAATTTTCCAAAAGCCTGAAAAGCTTCTTGAGAAATAGAAAATGTTACTCTTTGCAGTGTTTGATGCTTAGTGTCCACACACTCATGCCAGTTTGTACCTCATTAATTTTAATCTGTCATAATTCCTTCTCAGCTGCAGTCAATGAAACAGAAGATTGTGACAGAAAATATTTTTTATATCTATGTAATAACACATCTGCCTTTACTGTTCCATACACTTCATCTTTAATGTGGCCACCTCCAAACTCCTTTTTCAGAGTCACTCTTGTTGCTGCATACATTTTTTTGACAAACATGAGAGTGATATGGAAACCACACAATAAATATCTATTCATAATCATGGGCATTCTGACACTCTAACCTGAATAATATATAACAAAGCTGTTTGTCTTCCAATAGGGGGAAAACAATGGAATCATAATCCCTACCCCAGGAATCTGAAGGTTGACTACATAAAACAATCACAAGTTCCTCATTTTCAATAGATATTTTCAAAAATCTATATTTTCCATTTGTTGCTTTGGTAAAAACAAAACAAAACAAAACAAAAAAACTTCTTTAACATCCTCACCTGCTGATAAAAAAGGAGAAAATTGAAAGAGTGTTGAAGGCAGTGGAAGGCACACTCCCTTCACCCAGGTCACCTCGGAAACCAGTTTCCTTTAGGCTTGCTAATTTCAGGTCTTTCTGCAATACAGCGACAGCCGTCCAAGGTTGTGAGGGATGTAGGCTGGGAGCACATGGGACACAGGAGTGTGAGGAGTTGCAGAGGCTGAGTTAGTCCCTGTCCTACTCCCTGCCCAACCCTAGCCCTGGCAGGCCCATAGCCAACCCTGCTGTCCCAGAGCATCCCGGCACCCTATGGTCTGTCCTAGGCACCATTACCTTGGGTACCAGTCTGGTGGGCTGTTCCATATTTCCTTGATAGCCAATTAAACTCTGGTAGAACATAGCAAGAGGACTTCAGCTTATCACCAGGTAACCAAGAGGACAAACAATAAAGAATGAGTGGGCTTGCTGACAGAGAATGGGCCCAGGGTGTGCAGTAGGTGTAGAGTTTCAAGTCAGGGGAGGTTTTTCCCAGACATTGTTGTTTCTGGTGCCAATTTGGAGTAGACAATGACTGTGCTTCCCCAAACCCTCTCAAGGCAGGGAATGGTAAATATCTCATGCCCACCTTTGAAGATAGTGTCGTTCCTATCTGCATTTCTCAGCAGAGTGCTCTGCAAGACCATACACACATACAAAGCATTTCTCTGATACTGTTTGTTTCCTCTATGATCAGGCAGTACTGGAGTTACTTTGCAGCAATGTAAAATGGCTGTGTAATGATGGGGCTCGTTGTGGCTTTGGTATGGTGAGTGCTACTGCACTGAGGGAAAAGGCCACTTTCATTGAGTGGCCACTGAGGCTTGTCTTGTGTGAGGAATGCTCTGGCAGGATTCTTCCCTCTGTTCAAAGCCTGCTAATCAGGCCTGAAGCCTCAGGGAAGGCAAAGTCCTTCTCCCCTTGTGTTCCTGATATTGGAGCCAGGACTCTAGACATAGGGCCTGGGAGGGTCTGTGCTTGGAGGGCTGGCCAGACCAGCATGGGAGGCAGACCATCCTCACAGCCTGCTTATCCTGAGGCTCTGGGCTTGCCACCTGACATGTTAGAGTAAACCAACCAGACCCTCAGGTTCGTGGATCGAGGGAGCCCCTCATTCTAGGAACCTGTGTGGTGAGAAATCTGGGATTGAGGGCAGGGAGTTGGCTCTGTGATGGCAGGCAGACTCTAGTGAACTAAGTCTTCATTACTTCCTTAGCTACTGTTTGTCTTTCCAAAGAAGCCTCACGATCTCCTGGGAGGGACCTTCCTACCGATACTACTGTGTGTGACTGAAATTCAGAACTGTTACTTTCTGAACTCTGAGACATTTTTAGGTTTAGTGGCAAGAAGTCTTTAGAAGAAAGTTTTCTACTTATGAATCAAGTCAACTTTATGTTTCTTAATTCTCTTCAGAAAACAATGAGGATTTCCATCTACCCAGGCCTATGGATGCTGTAAAGTTTGCAATTCTTCACTGGATTTTGAATATGTCACCCCTTGGCCTGTCACATTCACTTAATGCTCAGTTAAGTCATGATCCCCTGAGCACATACCATGTGTCCAAGCCTATAAATACAGGCTCTTCTTGAAACTTTACCACCAACCTGTTCCTTGCCCATTCTGGCTTCTGGTGGCTCCAGGCATTTCCTGGTTTATTGACATACTAGTCCTATTTCTTTTCCTTTTTTTTTTGGTTGGTTCCCTGAGTGGGGATCGAATCCAGGCTGTGGTAGTGAGAGCGCCGAAGCCTAGCCACTATACCACCAGGGAACCCTCCAGTCCTATTTCTACCTACACAAACATATTACCTTGCCTTCTATGTGTGTCAAATCTCCCTTGTGATTACATTTGTGATCCATCTGGATAATCTAGGGTCACCTCTCCATCTCAAAATCTTAAAATTAATTGCATTTTTGGACCATATAAAGGAACATTCACAGGTTCTGAAAAATTGGGCCTGATATCTTTGGGCAACATTTTCCTGCCTGTCACACAGGGTCTATTATTGCCAGTTCTCTAGGGGGATGAGCTGGGGAATGACTTCTGGGCAGAGGCATGATAGAGTTGTAAGCACTTGGGCATTGCTGGGGTGAAGGGACAAGGTCAGGACAAAGGTTCAGGAAGAGGATACCCTGCTCTGGAATGAGGGTTTGTGTCAGATTCCCCACTGTGCCTCCCACCAAAGAGCCCTGCCCAGAGCTTGACCAAGAACCAGGGTTCAAATAGGCTTGGAAGGAGGCATGGATTTGAAGGTAGGCAAAAGAATGGGTGGTTAAACCAAAAGAGGAAAGGATAGATGGACAAATGAAGGACCAATGGGACCCACTAACATGACTTGAGCCCCTCATCCTGTTTGTTTGCATTTCCTTGTAATCAGAATTGCTACATTTCTCCCTGGAGCATGTTCTCTCCCTGAGCCAAGGTCACTCTTTCCCACAACTCCATGTTTCCCATTTCCTCTGCTTGTTGATTCTGATTGAGACCTGAAATGCTTTTGGAAGCACAATCAACAGTCTCTTTAGCTCCATTCACCAGCCTGGTAAGAATGGAGCTCAGATATCAGCTGAGTAGTCACCTTCATCTCTCTGCTCAGCCCCTGGACCAGGTTCACGGGCACTCATGGCAAGGCCTCTGTCTGTGCTTTTTCTTGCATAGAAGGCTAGAGACTGGGTGGGGAGGCCTCGCTGAGTCTCTTTTGAATTCCCCTCCAGCATGGCTACTATCCTGGCTGCAGCTGAATTCAGGCTTTCCTTCCCACAGAGAGCATATCTCCACAGAGTCCTCACCACTTCTATTTAAATCTGAGCTCAATGACAACATTTTCATTGGAAGATAGCCATTTTCTCTTTCTCAGATACTCCATTTTATTTAGACTCCTCATCAATTTGGTCAAATGAACAGTGGTAATTTGTCACTCCTGATAGCAGAATCCACTTTTGAAGCCATTTCTGTTTCAGGAGCCTCAAGCTTCCAACATCCACATCTGTCAGCCACACATAGGTAACTACTGCTGACCAGTTACACCATAGTATCAAGCCTGAGCCCCTTTGTGACTTTGGAAGGCAAGACATGTTTCTGGAGAAGGCTTTCTATGAGTCTGTGCCTTATTTTTAAGCTTTGTCTACAGAGAACAACAATCTTAGGTGGTGGATGTAGTAGAGACATGGGCTCTAGAGTCACACAGGTGCATGGGTTTCATCTACTTTGTGCTAGCTGTATGACTTAGACAAGCCACAAAGCTTCTCTAAGCCCCCATATTCCTCATCTGAAAATGGGGATGAAATGTTCCTTACCTTATAGAGTTATTGGGAGAACTAAATTAGTTAATGATTAATATGGAATTCAGGGCCTTCCTTTGTCCTCCTCTGTGGGAAGTGATATGGGCATGGCTAGAATTTGAATTCTAGTTCTTCCAAATGAGAAGGTAGTGAACTTTCCATGGCTGTGCCCACCAGGGAGAACTTTGCAGTTGGCTGTGGAGGACAAGTCTTATCATGGATGTGAGCATGCATGAGAAGGGGGTCTGAGAGGGCAGGAGAGTTGTATTCACAAGGCAGGGCTGTGTCACAGAGCAGATGGACTGCTTAGAGCAGGGCTGGTCAAGACATCAACTGTAGTCCACTGGTAGATGGCCACACAATTTTGGAATGACCTCTTGATTAATAAAATAAATAGCTAGTGGACTGCAGCACTTGGAGAAAATTAGAAGTAGCCTTTGCCGTGTTAAAGTCTTCCCAGGCCTAGCTTAGAAGGATGAAAGTGAGAAGGGTCCGGAGGGTACCTCTTTTTCCTACAGGGTGGACTGTGGAAGTTGTAGCCAGCACTCTCTTACTCCCTCCTCAGAGCTCAGAAGCCATAAGATCACCTAAGCATTTCATTAGTCAGCCTTCTCTGGAGGAAAAACCAATAAGAAATTGTCTATCTATCTATCATCTGTCTATCTATCTATCTATCTATCTATCTATCTATCTATCTATCTACCTACCTATCTACTACCTACCTACCTATTATCTTTCTACCTACCTACTTACCTACCTACTTACCTACCTAGTTATCTAGTCATCTTAAGAAATTAGTTCATGTGAAGATTGGCAAGTCTGAATTTGTAGGGCAGGCCAGTAGACTAGATACTCAGGAAAGAATTGATGTTGTAGTGTTGGGGCTACATGCTGGAAACTCAGGCAGGATTTCTATGCTATAGTCTGGAGGATGAATTCCTTTTTCTTCATGACACCTCAGTCTTTGCTCTTAAGGCCTTCAAGTGATTGGATGAGAACCACACACATTATGGAGGGCAATCTGCTTTACTCAAAGTCAATTAATGTAAATGTAAATCACAGCTTCAAAATACCTTCACAGCAGCATCTAGACTGGTGTTTGACTAAATATCTGGGGAGCCTAGCTTGTCCAAATTGACACATATTATTAACCCTCACAGGCATCATGACTTTGACCTCTTTGCAACATCCTCTGCTGCTCTCAATTTTTTGTTCAGGGCTAGTTTTATGATCATACAAACAAATCCCAGGAGCTTGGGTACTATTTTACAGAAGTGAGATTGTGACAGAATCTTTTGTGGCCTTCAAGTCACATCATCACAAGGTGGGCAGGAGCTGAAGGTTGAATTCCTATTCATACTTTAAACTCCATCTTCCTGAGCACACTCTCCCTAAATAGTGGGAGGTGGGCACAGGGCAGCAGGCAAGAGAGATAGATTCTCAGAATCTCCAAATTTTCCCCTCTGGTACCAGCATTTTGCCCCTTAATCTGTTAGACACTTTTCAATGTCTCTCAGTCATGTGTCTTGCTAACACATGTCAGCTTCATCTATTCCCTTTGATTCAGCTGGTTACTGTCAGCCACATCATGTGGCTTGTTTCAGCCACATGATGTGGCATTGCTTGGATTCAAAATGGTCATCCTTAGGTCCCTGACCTAGTATGTGAAGGGTTCCTTGCAGGTAAAGAGGTCAAATAACATCCAGAATGTCAGAGTTTTCAAAATTTTTCTCTGCAGGTTGCTACCCCCTACCCAGGCTACACACACACACACACACACACACACACACACACACTCACCAAACACTATAAAGAATATTTTGAGGCCTTCAGAGTATTTAGACTTGGATTCTGTGACAGGTGCAGCTGGGCTCCAGCTGAGTTCCAGCTGAAAGGTACATTTCACTGGGTGAGGGCTAAAGTGGGCCACGGGGGACTTTTTTCCTAATATACCAGTATATGACTAAGTGCTAGATATAAACAGGGAGTTATGGGTATTTTTCTATTAGTTTTTTTTTAAATTCATTTTTATTGTTAGACTTATTGGGGTGACATCTGTTAGCAAGGATTACACAGGTTTCAGGCATTCAATTCTACAGTGCATTGTCAACTTGTTGTATAATAAGTTCACCACCTAATGTGACTTCTCTTTCCATCACCTTATATTTAGCTTCCCCCCTCCTCTCCCACCCCCTCCCCTTTCTCCCCTCCCTAACCCACTCATCCCCAAATAAACATTAAACTATTGATTGTGTCCATGGGTTATTTGTTTGTTCATTTCTTTTTTTCT
>PVJL010010634.1:0-47914 GCA_004026885.1 Lyroderma lyra | reverse complement strand
GGATGAACCTGGAGATCATCATGCTAAGTGAAATAAGCCAGACAGAAAAAACAAAGAACTGCATGATTTCACTCATATGCGGAATATAAAACTGAAAGCAAAGAAAAAAAGAAATGAACAAACAAATAACCCATGGACACAATCAATAGTTTAATGTTTATTTGGGGACGAGTGGGTTAGGGAGGGGAGAAAGGGGAGGCGGTGGGAGAAGAGGGGGAGAAGCTAAATATAAGGTGATGGAAAGAGAAGTCACATTAGGTGGTGAAATTATTATACAACAAGTTGACAATGCACTGTAGAACTGTAAGCCTGAAACCTATGTAATCCTTGCTAACAGATGTCACCCCAATAAGTCTAACAATAAAAATGAATTAAAAAAATGTTTAGTTATTTTTAGATTTGAACATTCCTTTTTTTAAAATTATGAGTGTAATATCCCAATTTTTATACAATCATAGGATTTAAAATCAGAAATGAATCATGTATAAAATGCAAATACCTTTCCTAATATCATTTTACTACTGGAGAAATATAGGTAGAAAAATCTGAATTGTTAATCTTTCTTTCCAGATTCTGTATAAGTATGAATTAAAAGAACAGATTTTTGACTTGTTGAAATATTAAAAATTAATATTTAAACACACACACAAAAAAGAAAATAGTTCCCTGGTGGTGTAGAGTCTAGGCTTCAGCACTCTCAACGCTACAGCCTGGGTTCTATTCCCAGCCAGGGGAATACCAAAAATTAAAAAAAAAATCATATTAATACAGAAAAAAGAAATAATCCAAGCATGATGAGTGTTTTTGACTTCATTTTGCAGATGAAAAAGCTGAGGAGCATAAAGATTAGCAACTTGCCCAGGATATCACAGATAATCAGGACAGAGCTGTCATGACTTCAGAAGCCTTTACTCTTTTCACAACAAAATGCTATAGCATCTGGTCTCTCTCAGCTGTTCTTCAGCCTTCATGATTGAAGACACACATTTAACAGATGAGGAAGGGTAAAGTTGTGGTTTTATAATAGAGTAAAGTATTCTTCTATGTGCAGACAACTTGTCATGTCTCTCATTATCAATAGGATCCAACCAACTGAACAAACTAACCCAGATTTTCAATAAGGAAAATAAAAGTTCTACCTAGATACTGGCACAAGTTGAATATTTAATTAACTCCCTCAACACTCCTTTGAAGGAAAAAGGTAGAATTTCAGCCTCTTGTCATATGAGGAAACTGAGCCAAACAAAGTTGAAATAATTTATCTCACATCACCCAGAAAGTAGTTACAGAGCTGGGAAAAGCCCCATGGCCTTTGGACTCATTTTTTAGCTTATTGATAAGAACATGTCAAATTAAATACAAAGTACTATAATATAATGGCACCAGCTGCACAAGCCAATTGTTTCTTGAAAATAAAATATTACAGAAACATATTTTTAAAAGTTAAAATAGTGGTTTAATTTTTATGATAGCTATCTAGATTTGGAGAAGAAACTAACTACAGACATACCTTGAGATACTGTGAGTTCAGTTCCAGATTACAGCAATAAAGAGAGTATCACAATAAAATGAGTCATAATGTTTTTGTTTGTGAAAGGTCTTCCCTTCAATTTATAAAAAAACAAACACAAAAACAAAACAAACAAACAAACATAAAACCTCAACATCTGTGAGGCGCAATGGAGCGAAACACAATAAAGGCAGGTAGGACTGATGACTATGGGCCTAAGCTTTAAGTTAACACAACAATGCTATTTTTCTACAAATAATTTTAATAAAATGTTCCAAATGGGGGAGTTTTGCAGTTTGGAAGAAGTACATCAGTAATAAATATTCTGTATCTGTCAGGGTTCCAAATGTAAATAATAAATAAAATTTTACTGTGGAAACTCAACCATGAGGCCAAATGCCATAATTTCTATGTCATTCAAAATGAGAATTTGAAAATAAATCACAACTTATTTTATGAAGTCCAGTTCTGTTTCTTTACTTATTGGCTTTGACTTTTCTGGTAGTCTATAAATACATTCAGAAAGAATGTCAGTGCTGACATATTGGAGAGTACTAAAGACTACTAGTTGACTCATAAAGCAAGGATAGTAAGTAAGGATAGTTTTGATATGAGATATAATAGTAATACTAAAGTTACTGTTCATAACCTCTGATTATGCACTAATTTAAGCAATGATACTTACTAGGCTAGTACTCACCTAACATAGTTATTACCATATCATTGACTATATTGTTATTATTTACTTTACATTCCCATGGTTATTTGGAACTACAAATTTATATTTCTTAATTCATTGACCTTTTTTCACCCTGTTTCCCAACCTTCTCCCATGAATCACCCCAATAAACCTAGTACCCATATGAGCCCATACATAGTTGTTACAGTACTATTGACTGTATTCCATATGCTATAACTTAATGTCTCTATGACCATTTTGTAACTACCAATATGTACTTCTAAATCCCTTCACTTATTTCATCCAATGCTTAAACCCCCTCCCATCTGGCAACCATCAATATGTTCTCTGTATCTATGAGTCTGTTTCTGTTTTGTTTGTTTATTTTTCCTTCAGATTCCACATATAAGTGAAATCACCTTGCATGTTTTTCTGTGTCTAACACTCCATTTAGCACAATACCTTCCAGATCTATCCATGACACCACAGATAGCAGGAACCCATTCTCTTCCTTGGCTGAACAATATTCAATTGTGTATATGTACCACCGACTCTTTATCCATTCATTCATTGACAGACACCAAGACTTGCACATCTCAGCCATTGTAAAGAATGATGCAATGAACACTTGGAAGCACACATTCCTTTAAAGTAGCATTTTGAGTTTGTTCACAAGTGGGATTACTGACTCTGTCTTCGTCTTTAGTTATAACCTTTGTTTAAAGTCCACTTTATCTGGTATAAATATTCTTACCCCAGATTTCTTTTGTTTGTTTGTTTTCATTTTAAAGAAATAACTTTTTCCCATTCCTTTATTTTCAGTCTGTGTGTATCTTTCAATCTGAACTGAGTTTTCTTGCAGGCAGCATATGTAAGGGTCTTTTTATTTTATCCATTCAGCCATTCTATCTCTTGATTAAAGCATTTAATTCATTTACATTGAAAATAATTGTTGTTAGATATGTAGTTACGTTTATTTTATTATTCATATTTTTATATTTCTCTTTTCTGAGATTCCTTGTAATTCTGGTTTGGTGTTGATGAACTCTTTTAATTTTTTTCTTACCTGGGAAGCTCTTTATCTGTCCTTCAATTCTAAATGATACTTTTGGTAGACAGAGTAATCTTAGTTGTAGGTCCTTGCTTTTCATCACCTTGAATATTTCCTACTGATTTCTTCTGGCCAGCAAAGTTTCTGCTGAGAAATCAACTGACAGTCTTAGGGGAGCTCCACTGTAGATAACTAATGGCTTTTCTCTTGCTGCTTTTAATATTCTTTGTCATTAACCTTTGGCATTTTAATTATGATGTGTCTTGGTGTAGGTCTGTGTGTGTGTGTGTGTGTGTGTGTGTGTGTGTGTGTGTGTGTGTGTATTTGCTTGTTTGTTTCATTGGGACTCTGTGCTTCCTGGGCTTGTATATTTTTTTCTTTCACCAGATTAGGGGAACACTTTGTCATTATTTCTACAAATAGATTTTCAATATCTTGTTCTTTCTCTTTTCCTTCTCGTACCCCTTTGATGGGAATGTTGGTATGCTTGATATTTTCCCAAAGGCCTCTTAAACTATTTTGATATTTTTAACTTTTTTTTCTTGTTGCTGTTCTAATTGGGTGTTTTCTGCTGCCTTATATTCTAAATCACTGATGCAATCTTCTGCTTCATTTAATCTGCTGTTTGTTTTCTCTAATGTATTCTTCACTTCAGGTAATGTATTTTTTTATTTCTAACTGGTAACTTTTATGTTTTCTGTAACTTTGTTGAAGTTCTTCCTCAGATAATTGACCATCTTTATAACCAGTTTTTATAATTTTGCATCTGGTTGATTACTTGTCTCCATTTTTTGTTTAGATCTTTTTCTGGAGCTTTTTTTTTTTTAATTTGTGACATGTTTCTTTGTTGCACCATTTTAGCTGTCCCCTGTGGTTGTCTCTATGTATTAGGGTTCTTATGTCTTTCAGTCTTAGTAGACTGGCCTTATGTGGTAGGTGTCCTGTAGGGTTCAGTGATGCAGTCCCTTTTGTCACCAGAGCAAGGTAGTCCAAGTGTATCATTTGTGTAGGTTGTGTGTGCCTTCCTGTTTTAGTTGAGCCTTGGTTGCTGTTTACACATCAATGGTAGGAATTGACTCTCACACTGAATGGTTGTGAGAATTGGTCATGGAAGCAGTGGAGAAGCTATTGTGTAGGAGCTGACGCTATAAAGCAGGATTTGCTTTAGCAGGGTTCTTCTGCCTGCCCAGTGTGCCCTTGAAATTTGTCTTCTCCAGAAGCATCTGGGTAATACTCTGTCTGGGTCTGAAGCTGACTGGGCATACCAGCCCTGGGTCCTCCTGGGAGAGGACCTACCACAGGCCAAGTTTGTCCATAGCTGATGACCTGCCCAGGTCCACCTGTCATGAGCCACAAAGCAATCTGTCAGTTGTGTTGCTTGCCCTGTCATGAAGATTCCTCAAGAGACCAAGGCTTGAACAGAAGCTAACGGTCCCTAGTGATAGGCCTAGGGCTGCTCATCCAGAAGTTTGAGACACACTTAAGCCACATGTTGCTTATTTGGGGTTTGTGAACATTTGAGAAATTTTAAGAAGGTCCACTACTTTGATCTAACTCCATTTTTAATACTTGCATATAAGTACATAAAATTTCTCTAATTTTAAGTTTTTGGAAGTTGTTTTTCTTCACTTTCTTGTGTGTGTGTGTGTGTGTGTGTGTGTGTGTGTGTGTGTGTGTGTGTTTTGGCCAGTACAAAAAACACATTTAGACATAGCATAGGTACATATTCTTTCCTTATTTCTGTGTGATAGAGATTCAACAGGGGAAATTTTGAGTCAAAATTTGTGTATGTTTTTACATTTTAATAGATCCTAACAAATTATTTCTAAAAATATTGTAAAAATTAATATTCCCTTTAACAATGTAAGAGGGCTGGTTTTCTTGAGATATACTAATAAGTATGAGGTCGCACAATTAATTTTGTGAACTCATTCTAGACAAGATGCTACATGTCTCATTTCTGGGAAGCTATACACCCGTGAAAGGGCCTAGTTCACCTTTCAAAGCAATTTTGGAACTCTTTTTTTTTTAATGGCCATCACAGCTGTTGTCATACCCCAAGTCTGACAATTAAGTTCATGAACTGGCCACCATATGCACGTATTGGCAACACTGTACAAACAACTTGGTAAGGTGTCATAAGTTTGCCAAGGATATGACACTTTACTGACTTGTTTGTGTGAGTACAGTGCTGCCAACATGAGTGCAAGTGACAAGTTCATGAACTTACTTGTCAGATTTTGGGGATGATTGAAGGTGAACATAGTGATATTCAGCAATGAAGTATGTAGAATTTCTAGGATGAATTCATGAAATTAATTGTCCAACCTTGATGTCATCCCTTATTTAAATATGTCACCTTTAGAAAATATGTGATAATCATTGCCTCCCAAATACTGTCATTACAAATCATTGTCCCAATGAGCCATCTGTATGGAAAGATATGTACCATATCCCTTGGATGATCTGAGACTTCATAAAGATGAATAATTATTGCTTTATTAACTATTCTTTTTCCACAGGGGCCCAGGCTCTAAGTACTGCTTCAAAAAATATGTTTAGGCCAGGTCTGTGTGGTCAAAATTTACAAGTGTTTACAAATCTGTACTTTAAGGATTAAGTAATTTAATTATTTAAAGATAACTGGGGAGACACATAATAATACTATTTCCAAGTGAGAATCTAACTAACTGAAAGCAAAATTAATGCACTTTTAGCTTCAGAAAATGATATCCATGAGAGAAGAAATAGATTGATTATACTTACTGAACAATTACAGGTTACGGTATTTAACATGCTATTGTACCCACAGTCTTACATAAAAAATGTAGACCTTCCTCAGATTGCCTCCATAATGAAATTAAGATACTTATATTCAGTAAATCATAAGTTTATCTCCCCTTTTCCATGTTTTTTTTCAGTACCATGATAAAAATGTTGCCAATAATACATGTAAAAGGAAACTTTATAGATAAACAATGACAATACCCATTAAGATAATATTCTCATTATTTATATGCCTCACAAATACAAACTTAAATGTACAGGGAAATCAGTAGAGTAAAAAGAAATCAACACTGAGTTTAACTTTAAAGCTATCAGGCTAAAAAATAATTTTAAAAATATGAATGTGCAATATGATTAGGAGAGTTAAAAATTCTGAACATCTTGTATTCATGCACTCACTGAAAATTTTACATTGATTTTTTTAAAAGACTTAAAGTGCCTTTGTGTGTGTGTGTGTGTGTGTGTGTGTGTGTGTGTGTGTGTGTGTTTGTGTGTGTGTATGGGTAGTGGTGGTTATGCTGGTGTGTGTGCGTTACTCACATTGTAAATATTAACTATTTTTATTTTTGTAATCCAAGTTCATGTTTGAGGTTTAAATGAGTCCCAACTTTTCTGTTGGTCTACAGTTTCTAAGAGAAGATTTTCAAATTGAAGAGTGAGTTATGAGGGCAAAAATAAATTGTTCCTCTCATCCTCACTTACCCTCAAAGGTAGTGACTAGTCAGAGAAACAAAACCTTGGGTAGTAAAGAATTCATCACCTGATTTTAAAGTCATTGCTTGTATTCATCTATGTATAGGCACTTCATTTTAAAAGCCTTGAATATTTCCATTATAGAAGTTTTCTTGAATTGTTCTATTCCTAACATTGTACCTGCCTCTGAATATTACACTTTCAGAGTGACTTAAAAGATTTCAGCCTATGTAACCAGATACCTTAACTCTGGGTTTTCTCTGGAGTAACATATTGAGTATGTGCTATCACATCATGTACAGAATTTCATGAGTAAGGTGATTGTTTTGACAAAGCAAGGGATTGGGTATTTAAATCTCTTTGATGGTTTTATTTTTACTATATTCCTTCATAAATTTTCTACTTTTCTCTTTATTTGTTTTTCTTTATTTGACTTATTCTGTATTCACTAGGAAAAGTGGGGAAAGCTTATACATCATAGACACACAGCCCTAGGTTGAAGCTTGGACTTACCATTTTCTAGTTGTAAAAACTTAAATTAGTTCATCATTTCTTTATCTGTAAAATAGTAATAATAATATAATCTACCTCAAAGTTTGCATGAATGGCAATTGAGGTAATAATGTAAAGCATGTAACAGTGTTTGATATAGTACACAATCACACACATTAACTGCTACTGCTACTACAACCATCCCAACAACCACAGTCATTACTACTGTCTCAGTTCATTTTGCGCTGCTAAAACAATATAGCATGGACTGAGTGGCTTATAAACAAACAAACAAAAAGATTTATTTCACACACTTAGGGAGGCTGGAAGTCCATGATAATAGCACCACATTGAGGGTGGGAGTGTTCACATGGTAGAAGGGCCTAGGAATCTTTCTGGAGCCTCTTTTATAAAGCAGTAATCTCATTAATGTTGGCTCCACACTCCTAACTTAAGCAACTCCAAAAGTACTGACCTTTTAATATCACCATCTTTGGAGTTCAGGATTTCAGCATACACATTTTGAGGTGACAAAAACTTTCAGGCTATAGCAACTGCATACTTGATTTCTGTGAAAGAAAATGCAGAGGGTGAGAGAGGAAAGGAATTATTTGTACTCATTGGATTGGGAAAAGAGACTTACCTAACAGAGAAAGCAATCTTTGTTAACAGGAGCAGACTTGATGAACTACGTATCAATTCTGATACTATCTTTCAAAACACTATGCTTCCAATTGAGTTAGATTTACAAATAGCTTGTTTGGCTTCTGAGACAAGACAATTGGTTAACTACCACAATTATTCTAATGGTTGGTATCATGCAGATCAAGCCAACTAATTGGTGGGATAGAATAATTTAATTTTCCATTGAAGAGGGGTAAATTTGTGAGATAGTATCTGTGATGTAATTGTGAAGCTTTTAAAACCCAGTGCCCTTTGTTCAGGGGTGCTGGTTTTCTTTGCATGGTTGCATTAAAGAATTTGTTTCTTAGAAATTATTAACATAGATAAAAAACTATTTGTAATAACAATAAAGAACATTGTTCATGGTATGAAACTTCAGTCTTGTGAACTTTTATCTATCTTTGATAAGGTATTTGCAAAAGTAAAAGGGGCACAGTAAAAGAGCTAGAATCAGTAAAATTCTTTTCTATTTCATTACTCTTCTATTACAACAGGAGAAACAAACACACAAAGATAAAGCTCCAGAAAGTAAGACAACATATTTACAACTATGATAGCTATTAAAACCAACTGCTGAGTCATGGCTGGAAGAGTTTGAAGCTGACCCCAGATTCTATACATAAATAATTGTTACTGTTTTTTATGTGTCTGGCAGTGCCTAGGAGAACCCTACTTAAATAACTTGTTTTGATTTGGCCTGACTCAGAGCATGACCAGTGCAAATTATCCTGTTATTAAGGGATTTGCTAAAAACAATCAGCCATACATACAAAATATTCCAGATGCCTGAGGTGGTAATACCAGTTGGAACCAACAAGAGATTGACCAGAAAATAAAGAAAGAAAATCTAGAGAATGAGATATTATTCACAGCAGGCTTTGAAGAGCTCAAACATATTCTTGAGTATGCATAGGGCTATAAGTATATCAAGGAAATACATGAGAAACTCCTAATCTCTCATTTCTAGATGACCTTGAAGCTCTGCACAAGCAGGAAATGAAGATGAATACAGATATATAAAGTGACCTGCAAGAACATAGAGGCTTGCCCCAACATATACACAGCCCTTTAGCAAAAACTGGGAAATATACTGATTTAAGTCATTTAACGAAACTTCTGGTAAAACATCACCTTACCACTAAACTAATAAAATAGAGACTTCATGGCCACACACTGTGAACAATACAGGCATCGCAGAATTATTTTAGAAAAGCAACTAAAGCAAACAAAAAATGAAAGCAAAAATAACTAATAGTAACAACAATGAATCTTTTTGGGGAATGTTATCTGATTTCTAGAATTCCACATTAAAATATTCAAAATGCCCAGCTTTTAACCAAAAAAAAAGATGAAACAAAAAAAAACTAAAAATGCATGTACCACGTACCAGAACATAGGCAATAAATATAATCTTTACCCTTAGAAAGCCTAGATGTTGAACTTACTATACAGACTCTAAATCAGCTTAGAACAAACATGTTCAAAGAATGGAAAAAAAATCATGTCTAAAACATTAAAGAAAAGTATGACAATGATGTCAAACAAAATAGAAAATGTCAAAAAGAGATAAAAATTATTAAAAGGAACCAAATTGAAATTTTGGAGCTGAAAACCCCAATAACTAAAATGAAAGATACACCAGACAGCCTCAACAGCAGAAAGCAGGCTTGAGCTGGCTGAAGAAAGAAAATCACAAATTTAAACATAGGTCAATTGAAACTATCCAATCTGAAGAATAGAAAGTATAAGGATGAAAAAGAATAATCAGCGCTTCAGAAACTTTTGGGATGCTGTTAAACACACACACACACACACACACACACACACACACACAACATAATGAGAGTACCAGACTACACACACACACACAACATAATGAGAGTACCAGACTAAGAGGAGTAAGAAGAAGGGACAGAAAAAATATTTGAAAACATGACTGAAGACTTCCCAAATGTGATGAAAAATATTAATTTAAACATCTCAGAAGCTCAAAGAACTCCAACTATGAAAACTGCACAACATGCACACCTAATGATATCATAGTTAAACTTTTGAAAGGACAATGACAAAGCGAAAGAATCATGAAAGCATGAGTTGACTCTTTCAGTTACAAGGGATATTAATAACATTGACAGCTAACTTTTCAGCAGAAAATATGGAAGCAGGAGGAAACAAACTATCAAAAATATTGTCCTTTAAAAGTGAAATAAGCCAGAAAGAAAAAACAAAAACAAAAACTAAGAGCTACATGATTCCACTCATGTGGAACATAAAATTAAAAGTAATAAAGACACAAAACTAATGGATATAGTCAAGAATTTAGTAGTTACCTTGAGGTAAGCAGGGAGGGACTGGGGCAGGGAGGGACAGGAACACAAATACATGGTGGTGGAAAGAGAACTGACTCGGGGTGATGAGCACATTATACAACACATAAATAATAGATTGTAGAATTGTACACTTCGAACCTATGTGATTTTTTCCAATCAATGTCACCCAAATAAATTTAATAATGAATAATAAATAAAAATAAAAATTCAACAAACACACATTGAAAAAAGTAAGGAGAGATTACAACATTTATACGTAAATAAAAACTAAGAGTTTGTTGCTACCTCAAATACACTACACAAAAATATTAAAGGGAGTCCTTCAGGTGTAAATTTAAAGACACTTGAGAATAACTTGAATTCATATGAAGGGAAAAGCACTGATAAATATAACTATATAAGTAAGTGAAGTGTAAATATATATTTCATTTGTAAAATATTTCTCCTTCCTATTTGATTTGATTCCAATGTCAATCTCATAAAGTAATAATTATTATACATAGCTTTGTTGATAGGCACACGATTTAGAAACATGTCATTTGTATCATAACAAAAGCACAAATAAGGGACAAGTAAATGAAGCAATAGAGAAGCAAATATTTTTATTCTATTGAAATTAAAATGACATTGATCTTATCTACACTGTTATAAATTAAGATGTTAATTGTGATCTTCAGGACAACTACTAGGAAAATAAGTCAATTATTGTGGTAAAACAAGTTAACTAGAAGGTGACTTTAACACAAGAAAGCACAGTAATGGAAAGATGAAGTCACACTAAAGACATAATGCACACAGGAAACAAATAGAAAATGATAAATAAATTCTAACTTATCATTAATTACATTAAATAAAATAGAATAAACACAGCAATCAAAAGTTAGAGTGAAATTAATACTATACTTTCAAGAATAAATAAAACAATTAGAGAGAGAATCAACAAATAGGAAATATGAATGCTATGAACTAACTAGACATAAACATTTATAGAACACGCCAGCCAGAAACAACAGAATACATATTCTCAAATGCACATAGGGCCTTAACAACACTCTTAAGTAAGCAATGTATCAAGGAATGCACAAAATAAATTACTTTGAAAAGAATGAAAAAAAAAAACACAGCAACCGTGAACTTGTGGGATTCAATGAAAGCAAACTTTATAGGAACATTTATAGCTCTAGAAGCCTACATTAAAAAGGAAGAAATAGTTAAAATGGTTTCAGATCTTACTGTTAAGTATTTAAACCATTTTTTAAAATATTATTTATTTGTATTAAACAATTAGATGTACATAAATTTAAAGATAAAATAGATTTTCAAGCTTATAATGGAAATTAGCAGTTTCTTATGTCACTCAATATCCAATGACAATTCCTGCTTCCAGAAGTGTAATCATTGTCAAATGTTTCTGGCTGATTGTCTTGATGTTCACCTCATGTTTTAAATAACATGCTTTACTACTCTAAAAATTTATTATTTATGTTTTACTATATTGACTACTAAAAATATGAATATGTAACAGCTTTATACATCCCCAAATACACTTTAAATTTCTTGTTAAATTAAATTATATAATATTTATATTTTTATTAACAATTAATCATCATAAATATGACAATTATGTTTTCTTTGGATCTAACTATATGTTCTTTCTGGAGTTAATAATTACTTTCTTTGTCATTTTTTCAGCTTTTTATGAGCTAATTACTTTGTCAATTTTTCAGTTTTTTGTGAACTATCATGATTGTATCCCTCATTTTTTTCCCAATGTAATACAATTATGTACATCACTACATCATTACATTCAAAGACATCAGATTATCTAGCAGTTCATTGTTTCCTCCCCCACCCCCATGCAGTGTCTTTCTTGAAGACTTTCATTCTTCTGACTCAATCTAGACTAACTCCTTTCTGTGGCTACAATTTCCTTTTCATTATCATCCTAAGAATTCCCTCATTTTTGTCGTGTGTCATATTTTAATTTTCATGAACACTGTATTCCTCTTTCATGGCTTACCACTCCTTTCTTTTTTTCTCTTCTCTTCTGTTCCTTTTCTTCTTCTCCTTCTTCTTTTTACTTCTCACTCTCCTTCTCATTCTTTTTCTTTTTCATTGTCTTCTCTCTCTCTTATAGCTTTCTGAGAATATATATATATATATATATATATATATATATATATATATATATATATACAAGATTTTTTTTTTACATTTAGCAAGAGTGGAATTCTCTTTATTCTGCCTTCATATGTCATATATATAGTTTCAGATGGTGCAGAATTTTAGGGTAAAAATTATTTTCCATGAATTTTCCCCCACCTTTATTGTGATATAATGCACATATAAAATTATGTAAGCCTAAGAAAAACAACATGAAGATTAGATACACTTACATGTTGCAAAATAATTATCACCATAGGATTAGTTAACACCCCTATAACTTCACATAATTACATTTTTCTTTACTTTTTCCACAGATAATTTTTTTCTTTCCTTTTAAATTTTCAATTATAGCTGGAATTCCATATTATTTTATATTAATATCAAGGGTACAAGATACTGGTTAGGCATATATATAACTTAAGAAGACTTTCCCCTGACTAGTCTAGTACCCACCTGGCACTATACATAGTTATTGTCATAATAGTAACTAGATTTCTTGATATACATCTCTGTAACTATTTCATAACTACCAATTAGTACTTTTTAATCCTGTCCTCTGATTTACCCACACCCCAAACCCTCCCATCTGGCAACCATCTAGATGTTCTCTGTATCTGAGCTTGTTTCTATTTTGATTTTGTTTTCTTCTTTACATTCTATATATACATAAAATCACTTTACATCTGTCTTTGACATACTCCACTCAGCTCAATTCCCTCTAGTTCCACTCATGATATTGCAGAAGGCAAGAGCCCATTCTCTTCCATGACTGAGCAATATTCCTTTGTATCTGTGCAATACCTTTTTTTTTTCCATTTATCAATCAATGGAGACCCAGGCTACCTCCACATCTGGGCTATTGTAAACAATGCTGCAATGAACATATACATGAACACATTTCTTTAAAGTAGTGTTTTGAGTTTTCATCTGATGAACAACCAGAAGTGAGCTTTCTGATTCTTTTTTTGTCTCTTGTTATGGCCTTTGTTTTAAAGTCTATTTTGTCTGATATAAGAATTGCTACTCCACCATTTTTTGTTATTTTTGTTTCCATTTTCATGAAATATCTTTTTCCCATCCCTTTATTTGAAATCTCAGTGTGTCTTTCAATATGAAGTGAGTCTCTTGTAGGCAGCATATGTAAGGATCTTTTTTTCTTATCTATTTACTCACCCTGTTTTTTTTTTTATTGGAACATTTCTATTTCCATTGAAAGTAATTGTTGATAGATATGCAGTCTCCCTATTCACCAGAACTGGTGTTCCATCTGAGTCCCTTGTGAGGATATTGTGTATTTTTTTTGTTGTAGTTGATCCTTGATTTCTATTTGCATGTCAATAAGAGTGATTGCCTCTCATGGTGATTGGTTGTGAGGACTGACTTTGACTATAGTGGATGAGATGTTGTGCAGTGAATAACCCAAAAGAGCAGGGTTCACTTTAGCAGGGCTCTGGTTTCTGCCCAGTCTTTGTGTGTGTCATTCTTAGAGTTTTATCAAAAATTATTTGTCCATGTATTTGTAGATTTATTTCTGGGTTTTTTATTCTGTTCTATTGGTTTGTGTGTCTGTTCCTCTGCCAATACCAAGCTGTTTTAATTATTGATGCTTTATAGTATAAAATAAATGTGAAGAGCATGATACCTCCAGCCATATTCTTTTTATGTAGTATTGCTTTGGCAATTCAAGGTCTTTACTGGTTTCATACAAATCTGATAATTTATTTTATTATTATTATTATTATTTTTTCAGTTGGCTCCCTGGCCAAGAATCAACCCAGGCCATGGCGGTGAGAGCACTGAAGCCTAACCATTACACCACCAGGGAACCCTTATAATTTATTTTTATCTATTTCATGAAAGTATGTGTGTGGGATTTTTATGTGAATTGCATTAAATATGTGTATTGCTTTGGGTGATATGGCCATTTTAAAAATGTTTAAGTCTTCCTATGCATGAACACAAATTATCTTTCTATTTCTTTGCATCCTCTTCAATTTTTTCAAAAGTGTCTTATAGTTTTCTGTGAATGTGTGTCATATTATTTTTTAATTCCCAGGTATTCCATTCTATTTGTTGTAATAGCAAAATGTACTGACACCCTCTTTTCTTTTTCTGAAGATTCATTTTTTGTATATAGGAATGCTGTTGATTTTTGCACATTGATTTTGTATCCTGTTAATTTACTGTAGTTGTTTATTTTTTCTAATAGTTTTCTGGTGGAGTCTTTGAAATTTTCTATATAAAGGATCATGTCATCTGCAAATAGTGACAATTTTGACACCTTTTATTCCTTTCTATCCATGAATACAGAATGTCTTTCCATTTCTTTGTGTCCTATTCAATTTTTTAAAATAGTGTCTTATAGTTTTCAGTGTATAAGTTCATCACGTTCTTTGTTAAGTTAATTCTCAGGTATTTTATTCTTTTTGTTGTGATGACAAAAGATATTGATTCTCTCATTTTTTTCCTGAAGATTTGTTGTTTGTAAATAGAAATGCAATTTTTTGTACATTGGTTTTGTATCCTGAAAATTTACTCTATTTGTATATTGTTTCTAATAATTTTCTGGTGGAATCTTTGAAATTTTCTTTATAAAGGATCATGTCATTTGCAAATAGTGACAGTTTGACTTCTTCTCTCCCTGTTTAGATACCTTTCATTTTTTCTCTTGCCTGATTCTCCTGGCTAGAACTTCCAATACTATAATGGATATCAGTGGCAACAGGGGGCATCCCTGTCTTGTTCCTGATTTTAGGGGAATGGATTGCAGCTTTCCCCTATTTAGTATATTAGCTGAGGGTTTGTCATATGTGGGCTTTATTATATTTAGATTCTTTCCTTCTATACCCATTTTATTCAGTGTTTAGATCATAAAGGATGTTGTAGCATGTCAAATGCTTTTTCTGCATCAATCAGTATGATCATATGGTTTTTATCTTTTATTTTGTTTATGTAGTGTCATATTGATTGATGTGCATATGTTGAAACATCCTTGCTCTCCTGGGATTGAATTTCACTTGATCATGGTGTATAATCTTTTTGATGTATTGTTGTATTCTATTTGCTAATTTTTTGTTTAGAATTTTAGCATCTATGTTCATCAGAGATATTGGTCAATAATTGTGTGTGTGTGTGTGTGTGTGTGTGTGTGTGTGTGTTACCTTTACCATACTTTGGTATTAGGGTAATGAGTTTGGAAGTACTGCCTAATTCTAAATTCTTTGTAAGAGTCTGAGGAGGATAGACATTAATTCTTCCTTGAATGCTTGATAAAATTAGTTAGTGAGACCATCTGGTCCTGGGCTTTTGCCTTTGGGAAGGTTTTGGATGATTGTTGTGAATTCCTTACTGTTATTGGCCTAGTTAGATTATCCCAATCTTCTTGGTTCAGCCTAAGTAGACTATGTTTCTGGAAATTTGTCCATTTCTTTTAGGTTGTTAAATTTGGTTGCATAAAGTCCTTCGTAATATTTTGGTATAATCCTTTTTATTTCTATGGTATTAGTCATAATTTCCTTTCATTTCTAATTTTTGTTATTTGTGTCTTTTTTATATTTTACTCTTTTTTTTGTTATTCAGTTAGCCTAGGCAAGGGTTAGTCAATTTTATTGATTTTTTCAAAGAACTAGATCTTTGTTGCAGTAATTTTTTCTATTGTCTTTCTGTTCTCAATTTCATTTAGCTCTGCTCTAATTTTTATTATTTTTTACCTTCTACTGACTTTGCTTTTTTTCTGTTCTTCTTTTTCTAGTTTTTAAATATGTGATGTTAGAATGTTAATTGTGATTTTTCTTGTTTCTTAATTTAGGCTTGTAGTGATATAAATTTTCCTCTTATCACTACTTTTGCTGCATCCCAGTAATTTTGATTCATTGTATTTTCATTGTCATTATTTTTATGTGTTTTTTAATCTCTTATTTTTATGTATCCTTTGATAAAGTCTTTTTTTTAATAAAATACTGTCTAATCTTCATGTATATGCAATTATTTTCTGCTTTCTTTTTGCAGTTCATCTCCAATTATAAAGCTTTGTGGTCTGAGAATACAGTTGGTATGATTTCAATTTTGTTGAATTTACTAAGGCTAATTTTGTGTCCCAGCATATGTTCTATCCTTGAGAATGTTTCATGTGCACTAGAAAAGAAAGCATAGTCTCTTGTTGAATGAAGTGTCTTGCAAATGTCAATTATGCCCAATTGCTATAATGTATCATTTAAAGCTTATATTTCTTTTTTTTTTCCATTCAGATGATCTTTTTATGGCTGGTAAGGCGGTATTTAGGTCCCCTATGGTAATTGTGTTTTTGTCAGTTTCTACTTTTAGATCTGTCAATAGTTTCTTTGTAAATTTTGGTGCTTCATTATTGGGGGCACATATATTAATGAGTGTCATGTCTTCTTGTTGTTGTATTGCCCCTTGTATCACTATGGAAAGTCTATCTTTGTCCCTTGTTATCTTCTTTATCCTGAAGTATGTTTCATCAGATATCAGTATGGCAACTCCTGCTTTTCTCTGAATGCCATTTGTTTGGCATATTGCTTTCCATCCTTTCAATCTGAGTCTGTGTTTGTCCTTATGGCTGAGGTGTGTCTGTTGAAGACATCATATGAATGAGTTTTCTTTTTTAATCCAGTCTGCTACTCTGTGACTTTTTATTAGTAACTTCAGTCCATTTACATTTAGAGTGATAACTGATATATGAGGATTTTCTATGGTCATTACTTCTCCATTTTTTTAATATATTTTTTTGTTTCCCCAACTCTTCCTCATTTATTTTGACCTTTTTGTTTCAAGTCAAAAGGCCTACTTCAATATTTTATGAAATATTAGCCTTGTGCTGGAGAGTTCCCTCAGCTTCTTTATGTCTGCAAAGGTCTTTATTCCTTCTTCATATCTTAAGGATAATTTTGCCAGATAATTTATTTTTGACTGGAAGTTTCTGTCTTATAATGTTTTTAATATTTGATTTCACTCCCTCCTTGACTATAGAATTTCTGATGAGAAGTCTGATGATAGTATAATGGGCTTTCCTTTGAAAGTTATAGTTATTTTTTTTTAATGGCTGCCTTGAGAATGGTAATTTTGTCTTTGATTTTTGACGTCTTCAATATAATGTGTCTTGAAGAAGATCTGCTGTGGTCCAATTAGCTAAGGACCCTATTTGGGGTTCCATATCTTTCCATTGATTTGGAAAGTTCTTGTTTACTATTTGTTTGAGTATGCTCTCTGCAGAGTTTCGTTTTGCCTCTCCTTCTAATCCTATTATTCTAATATTGTTATTTCCAATGAAGTCAGGTAGTTCTTGTAGAGTTATTTCAGTTCTTTTGACTCTGAAGTTCCTGTCTTATTTCTGTTTTGTTTCTAGGTTCTAGTCTTTGAAATCACAAATTCTTTCCTTCATCTAGTTGGCTCTGTTTCCTATGGTATTTAGTTCATTTTTTAGTTCTTCTATTTAATTGTTGATCTCTCAAATTTCCATTTAAATCTTTTTTTTTTTATTTTTTCAATTTGTTTGTTAAAATGTTTCTTTTGTGCATGGATTTCCTTTCTGAGACTATTCATCTGAGTCAGGGTGCTCTGTGAATATTGTTTCAGTTCTCTGAGAGTTTTCAGAACTGCAGCCTTATATTCTGTGTCATTTAGATCATATTTTTCCAGATCTGTAAGATCTTTTTCTGGAGACTTTTCATTTTCTTTCTGAGCAACTTTGAATCTTAAGGTACAGATTGTATTTGATGTGTTTCTTTTTCTGGACATGAGGACTTTTTTCATGGCAGATATAGAGAGGTCTTTTTTTCTTTCTCTTCCCAGTTGGTATTGCTGTAGTATTTTCCCATGTTTTTCTCTTGATTCCATCTGGCTCCGACAGACACTAGGTGGCATTGTGGGGGCAGACTTTGGGAGAGAGTTTGGGGACACATTCAGGCTTAGTCTCAGAGTCTCAGGTTTCTGCTTTAGTTTGGGAGTGGTGCAGTTGCTTTGTTTCCTGCAGTAGCACCTTTGGTGGCTGACTTCACTGCAACTCTAGTCTGTTTATCAGGGAGACACATGGGGGGGGGGGAAGGCTGTGCAGGGCAGCAGGGAGTGGGTGTAATCATATTGGTAGGAGGCTGAATGTTCACTGCCTTTCTATCTTTTCCTGGGCCCATATTTCACTCAGGGCCATGCTTCAGCATTTCAGTGTTTCCACGGCAGCTGACTCTTAGTTTCAAACTCATCCTCAGCTGACTTGTGGTGGCAGGTGGTATGCTGAAGCTGGGGGCCTTGTTCTGGCCTGATGTATTTCAGATGCTGATCCACCTCTGACCCACCCAGGGCATGGTGCACTAGCTGGGGCCCTAATAAGCTGTTGTTTGGTCCAACTAGCCCACCGTCTCACAGGTTTTCAGCTGCCTACGCCTGGACTCCCATTGACAATCAGCCTACCGCCTGCCCAGGATTGTGTTGCTCTTCAGCCAGTGTCCCCTGGCTCCTTCCTAGTTCCTTCAGTCAGCCCAGGTAATGTCGCCATCCATAGCCACATCTCTTCACTCTGTTCTATGCCCTCCATCCACTCCTGTTGGCCCCAGTTTTTCTGACCTTCAGGTGTTTTTTTGAGGTGCATGAATCTCTCAGCTGAGACTGGGCCACTCACGGATTCCTGTGTTGGATCCCAGTTGTTTAATTTTATTTTCCAGGAGAGGTTTCAGGAATCTCCTCTCTGGTTGCCATCTTGCAAGTCTCCCACAAAATCATTTTTTCTGTTTTGACTGTAGACTGCTACAACTGAGGTTTAATGTCCAGAGCTATTACTGAGGTTTCAATACATACTTATCCTCTCTATTTTCTTATCTGTGTGATGGAACACATCCATGCTTTCAATCAGCCTCACAGACCAGACCACGTGGCTAGAGTTTACTTTTGAAAGGTGGAGAACATGGGCTGCTGGTCTCCCATGCAGTCAAAAGTATATGTACTTCTACATACTTCTGTGTATCAGAATAACTCTGACTCATTGAAATGGTGATTCATTAGTGCTGACAGAGTTTGATTACACTTGGCTGAAACTTTTTTCACTGCCCACTCCTGAAGATGGATCTGACTGAGTAAGCTTGGGTATCAAACCCTAGAAAGTAGAGGAATGGTCCACCTTTAAGCTGAGAGCAGATGAGCCTCTAATCATCAAGATAAATTCATGTGCCTTTTCTCCTACTACAAAAGCTGGAGGTATCCTTAAATTGTCATTCATCCACAGTCTTAGTCTCACCACTTCACGGGCAGCTGACCCTGACATACCAGAGACCACAGAGAGATTCTCAGATAATCTTCTGAGGCAGCCTGTGTTTGCTTTTTCACCCACTCAACAATTCATGAGCATGTGAGTTTTTCCAATTTGGGCAGTTATGAATAGTGCTGCTGTAAACATCTATGCATAGGTTTTCATGTGAACATAAGGTTCCATATTTTTGTTGTCTAAATTCCTAAATGTGGAATTGTTGAGTCATTCAGTAAATGTCTGCTAACTTTTGTAATAAAATGGCTGACTGTTCTCCAGATTTACTCTACCATTTTGCATTCCCACTAGCAATGTATAAGTGTCCCAATTTCTGACCATCCTTACCAACGCTTTGTGCTTTCTAAAAAGATATTCTATGTTCAACGATTGTAAGTCTTAATATAGTTAAAATGTCTATCTTCCTAAATTGATCATAGTTTAACATAATCGAAAACAAAGTACCAATATGATTTTTGTAGATATAGAGAAGCTAATTATAAAATATCTATGAAAAGGTAAATAAACTAGAGTAATTCAAAAACTTCAGAAAAATGGGATCTTTTAAAGAACTTAACCACATGCCATTAACAGACCAAAAAATAGTAAGACAAATTTCTTAATATTATCAAATACCCAAACAATGTTCATTTTTTTCATTTGTCTCAAAAATGCATGGTTTGCATTGTGTTTGAATTAGTAAATAAATAAGTTCTATAGAATGCAATTAGTTATTAGAAAAGAAAATTAAAATTCAGTAAAGCTCATGAAGATAGGCATGAGCAGTTTTAAAAATGTTAGAAAATTGAATGAAGAGATATATTAAAAGGACAATATATTGTGACCAAGTTTATAATCCCAGGAATAAATAGGATATTTAACATTTTAAAATGAATTAATATAATTTACCAAATGGAGAGAATAAATGAGAAAAAATCATTATCATTTCAAAAGACACAAAAAAAGCATGTGTTAAAATTGAACAACTATTCATGAAAAACTTCTCAGCAAACTAAGAATAAAAGGTCCTTTCTAAGTTTGATAGATGGTATCTATGAAAATTTTCAGCTTACTCTACAATTAATGATAATTTATTGAAAGCTCAACTCTAATATCTGAAATAAGACAACAATTTCTACCCTTCCCACTTGTCTTTAACATTTTATTGGATGGCCTAGACAACAACAAAATAAATTTAATAATACTATCAATACATGAACTAATTAGAAATATAATTATCAAAATGTCACAGAACTCAATACATAAGACTCCACAATATTTTTTCAGATAAATTAGAGACATAAAAATTATTTAATCTTGTTTGATGTCAGTTCTCTCCTAATTGTATAGATTCACTGCAATCCAAATAAAAAACAAAAGAGACTTTTTAAAAATTAGAAATTGACAAACTGACTCTAAAATTCATATGGAGACTCAAGGTCCAGAACAGCCAAAACAATTTTGACAGAAATGAGCAAATTTGGAAGACTTAAACCATTTGTCTTTAATAAATATGATAAATCTAGATAAATCAAGGCATTGGGGTATTGGCATAAGAATAAACAAATAAGAAAATTATAGGCAATCTAAGATCTAAACCCATACATGCACAGTCAATTGCTTTCCAAGAAAGGTGATAATGTAATTCAATGGAAATAAGAAAATCTTATAAATAAATGGTGCTGGAACAACTGGATATAAATTAAAACGGAAGTCAAATACCTTACACTATATATTAAAAAAGAATTTGGAGTAAGTTAAAGACTTAAATAAAATGACTAAAACTAAAAGGTTTCTAAGAGAAAATATCTTATTGACCTTAGGGTTAAACAAAGTTTCTAATGAAACCAATAACACGGCTCTCAAAAGAACACATAATCAATAAATTGAACTACCTATATAAACTTCTGCTCATCAAAAGATACCATTAAGAGAATAAAAAGGCAAATCATAGACATGAGAAACATATTTGCAATACATATATCTGATTAAGAATTTGTATCAGAATATTTAAATAACTCTTACAAATCAATGATAATAAACAACTAAATAAAAATTGGTAAAATATTTTAACAAATACCTCATAAAAAGCTATATGAATATCCAATTAGTTTATGAATGGATACTTAAGATTATTATATTAAAAAGTTTAAATTAAGCCAAAATGATATGCCATTATATACACATTGGATTTGCTTACATTAATTAAAATTTAAGGTCTTGGCAAGGATATAGAGCAACTGAAAATTGCATATGTTGTTGTTGGAGTGTAAAATGGTGTTTCTACTTTTGAAAAAAAATAGCATTTTGAATTAAAGCAAACCTATGTTTGAAACTATGACACAGCAATCCTTCTAGGTATTCTAGGAGAAATCCTCTTTTTCCTCAAATTTCTTCTTGATGTGATCCATTAAAGTTTTCATGCTAAAGAAGGAGATAGATTAGACAACCAAATAAAATACAACTTTAGTGGTCAAGGGTGCCAGTTCTCAAAGAAAGCCATTCACCATCCATATGCATCTCCTAGAAATTAAAGGGTCTTGGAACTGTGAACTGCATTTTTCATAATGGGATATGAATCTCTCAGTCACCTCTACATTTTCTTTTCCTTAATTTGGTGTAGATTAGAATAAAGAACTTTTTATTTATTTTTTTTTTTATTGGAGTGACATCTGTTAGCAAGGATTACATACGTTTCAGGCATACAATTCTACAGTGCATTGTCAACTTGATGTATAATAAGTTCACCACCTAATTTGACTTCTCTTTCCATCATCTTATATTTAGCTTCCCCCGCTCCTCTCCCACCCCTCCCCTTTCTCCCCTCCCTAACCCACTCGTCCCCAAATAAACATTAAACTATTGATTGTGTCCATGGGTTATTTGATTGTTCGTTTCTTTTTTTCTTTGCTTTCAGTTTTATATTCCGCATATGAGTGAAGTCATACAGTTCCTTGTTTTTTCTGTCTGGCTTATTTCACTAATCATGATGATCTCCAGGTCCATCCATTTTGTCACAAATGGCAATATTTCATCTTTTCTTATGGCTGAGTAATATTCCATTGTGTATATATACCACAGCTTCTTTATCCAGTCATCTGTCACAAGGCACTTTAGTTGTTTCCATGTCTTGGCCACTGTGAACAGCGCTGCAATGAACATTGGGGTACATAAGTCTTTGCGGACAAAGGATTTCAAGTTCTTTGGGTAGATCCCCAGAAGGGGGATTGCTGGGTCAAATGGTAGCTCCATTCCCAATTTTCTGAGGAACCTCCACACTGCCTTCCACAGTGGTTGTACCACTTTGCACTCCCACCAGTAGTGTACCAGAGTTCCTTTTTCTCCACATCCTCTCCAGCACTTGTTATTCCTTGTCTTGTTGATAATAACCATTCTCACAGGTGTGAGGTGGTATCTCATTGTGGTTTTGATTTGCATTTCCCTGAGAGCTAATGAGGATGAGCATTTTTTCTTATGTCTGCTGGCCATTTGTATTTCTTCATGAGAGAAGTGTCTGTTTAGTTTTTCTGCCAACTTTCCAATTGGGTTGTTTGTTTTTTTGTTCTTAAGTCTTATTAGTTCTTCATACATTTTAGATATTAGACCCTTACCTGATGCATTATTTGCAAATATTTTCTCCCATTCAGTTGGCTGTGTCTTTGCCTTGTTGATGGTTTCTTTTGCTGTGCAGAAGCTTTTTAGTTTGGTATAGTCCCATTCATTTATTTTTGTTATTGCTTCCCTTGCCTTTGAGGACAGGTTCATGAAGTCTTCCTTGAGTCCTAGGTGTATAAGTTTAGTACCAATGTCTTCTCCTATACAGTTTATTGTTGCAGGTCTGATATGAAGGACTTTAATCCATTTTGAGTTAATTTTTGTATATGGAGAGAGTTCACAGCTCAGGTTCCTTCTTTTGCATATGTTTTTCCAATATTCCCAGCACCACCTACTAAAGAGGCTGTCTTTTCCCCATAGTATGTTTTTCGCTCCTTTATTGAAAATCATTTCTCCATATATTTGTGGGTTTATTTCTAGGTTTTCAGTTCTATTCCATTGGTGTATATTTCTGTTCTTCTGCCAGTATCAAGCTGTTTTGACTATTGATGCTTTGTAATATAAATAGAAGTCAGGAAGTGTAGTGCCACCAGCCTTATTCCTTTTATGTAGTATTGCTTTGGCAATTCGAGGTCTTTTATGGTTCCATATAAATTTAATAATTCTTTTATCTATTTCACGAAAGTATGATTGTGGGATTTTGATGGGTATTGCATTAAATCTGTAGAATGCTTTGGGCAGAATGGCCATTTTAACAATGTTAAGTCTTCCTATCAATGAACATGGGATATTTTTCCACCTCTTAAAGTCTGTTTCGATTTCTTTCAAAAGTGTCCTATACTTTTCTGTGTATAAGTCTGTCATGTTCTTTGTTAAGTTAATTCCCAGGTATTTCATTTTTTTGTTGTGATAGCAAAAGGAATCGACTCCCTCATTTCTTTTGCTGTGGATTCGTTGTTTGTATAAAGGAATGCTGTTGATTTTTGTACATTGATTTACTATCCTGCAACTTTACTATATTCGTTAATTGTTTCTAATAGTTTCCTGGTGGAATCTTTGGAATTTTTTATATAAAGGATCATGTCATCCGCAAATAGTGACAATTTGACCTCTTCTTTCCCAATTTGGATACCTTTGATTCATTTCTTTTGCCTGATTGCTGTGCCTAGAACTTACAGTACTATATTAAATAACAGTGGTGACAGGGGCATTCCTGTCTTGTTCCTGATTTTAGGGGAATAGGTTTCAGCTTTTCCCCATTCAATATGATGTTAGTTAAGGGTCTCTCATATATGGCCTTTATTATGTTGAGATACTTTCCTTCTATACCTATTTTATTTAGTGTTTTGATCATAAATGGACGTTGTACCTTGTTGAAAGCTTTTTCTGCATCAATTGAAATGACCATATGGTTTTTATCTTTGATTTTGTTTATGTGGTGTATCACATTGATTGATTTTCGTATGTTGAACCATCCTTGTGCTCCCGGGATGAATCGCATTTGATCATGATGTATAATCTTTTTGATGCATTGTTGTATTCTGTTTGCTAATATTTTGATCAGGATTTTTGCATCTGTGTTCATCAGAGATATTGGTCTATAGTTTTCTTTTTTTGTGTTGTCTTTGCCAGGCTTTGGTATTAGAGTAATGTTGGCCTCATAGAATGAGTTAGGATGTATTGCTTCCTTTTCAATTTTTTGGAAGAGTCTGAAAAGGATAGCTGTTAATTCTTCTTTGAATGCGTGGTAGAACTCGTTGGTGAAACCATCTGGTCCAGGGCTTTTGCTTTTAGGGAGAATATGGATAGTCATTTCAATCTCGTTGCTACTGATTGGTCTATTTAGATTATCCAGTTCTTCTTGGTTCAGTCTTGGTAGGCTATATGTTTCCAGAAATTTGTCCATTTCTTCTAGGTTGTTAAATTTTGTGGCATAAAGTCCTTCATAATATTTTCTTATAATCCTTTGTATTTCTGTGGTATCAGCAGTTATTTCTCCCCTTTCATTTCAAATTTTGGATATTTGTGTCATTTCCTTTCGTCCTTTGATTAGTCTCACCAGGGGTTTGTGAATTTTGTTGACTTTCTCAAGGAACCAGCTCTTCATAATATTAATTTTTTCTATTGTCTTTCTGTTCTCTAATTGGTTTAGCTCTGCTTTAATTTTTATTATTTCTTTCCTTCTGCTGACTTTGGGTTTTGTCTGCTCTTCTTTTTCGAGTTCTTTAAGATGGGAGGCTAAGATGTTTGCTGGTGATTTTTCTTGTTTCTTAAGATAGGCCTGTAATGATATAAATTTCCCTCTTATTACCGCTTTCGCTGTGTCCCAATAATTCTGATACGTTGTATTTTCATTGTCATTAGTTTCTATATATTTTTAAATCTCATCTTCTATTTGTTCTTTTATCCAGTCCTTTTTTAATATGCTGTTGTTTAATCTCCATGTATGTGTGGTTTTTACTGCTTTCCTTTTACAGTTGATCTCCAATTTCAAAGCTTTGTGGTCTGAGAATACACTTGGTATGATTTCGATCTTCTTGAATTTGCTGAGGCTACTTTTGTGTCCCAGCATATGGTCTATTCTTGAGAATGTTCCATGCGCACTATAAAAGAAGGTGTAGTCTCTTTTTGCTGGATGAAGTGTCCTGTAAATGTCAATTATGTCCAATTGCTGTAATGTGTCGTTTAGAGCTGTTATTTCCTTATTTATTTTCTGTTTGGATGATCTGTCCATTACTGTTAGCGGGGTGTTTAAGTCTCCCACTATGATTGTGTATTCATCAGTTTCTCCTTTTAAGTCTGCTAGTAGTTTCTTTGTTTATTTTGGTGCATCCTGGTTGGTAGCATATATGTTGATTAGTGTCACCTCTTCTTGTTGTTGCATTGTGCCTTTTATCATTGTATAATGACCATCTTTGTCTTTTAATATCTTTTGTAACTTGAAGTTTATTTCATCAGATATCAGTATGGCCACTCCTGCTTTTCTCTGATTACCATTTGCTTGGAGTACTGTATCCCATCCTTTCACTCTGAGTCTGTGTTTGTCCTTACAGCTGAGGTGTGTTTCTTGGAGAGAGCATATGGATGCATTCTGTTTTTTAACCCAGTCTGCTACTCTGTGTCTTTTTATTGTTGAGTTCAGTCCATTAACATTTAGACTGATGATCAATATGTGAGGATATTTTGTGGCCATTACTTCTTTCTTTCTTTGTTTCTGTTTGTTTGTTTGTTCATTTATTTTTGTTTCTTTCTTGTTGCCCAAACTTTGTTCCATTTGTCCTGATGTTTTGTTTCAGGCTGAAGAGCCTCCTTCAGTATTTCTTGGAGTGCTGGCCTCGTGCTGGCAAATTCCCTCAGCTTCTGTTTGTCTGAGAGGTCTTTATTCCACCTTCGTATCTGAAAGATAATTTGGCTGGATACTTTATTCTTGACTGGAAGTTTCTCTCTTTTAAATTTTTGAATATTGGATTCCACTCTCTTCTGGCTTGTAGAGTTTCTGCTGGGAAATCTGATGCCAGCCTGAGGGGTTTTCCTCTAAAGGTTATATTTCTTTTTTCCCTGGCTGCCTTGAGAATTGTCTCTTTGTCTTTAGTTTTGGACATCTTTAGTACCATGTGTTTTGGAGAAGATCTGTTGGGGTTCAGGTATCTGGGGGACCTGTTTTCTTCTTGAACTTGGGGTTCCAGATCTTTCCATAGGTTTGGAAAGTTCTCATCTACGATTTGTTTGAGTATGCTCTCTGTAGATTGCTCTGCCCCTTCTTCTATTTCTATTATCCTGATGTTGTTTTGTCTCATGGAGTCAGATAGTTCTTGCAGAGTTCTTTCAATCCTTTTGATTCTATATTCCCTCTCTTCCTCTTTCTGGGCTGTTTCCATGTTCTGATCTTCAATATCACTAATTCTTTCCTCCACCTGGTTGGTCCTGTTTCCTATGGCAGTTATTTCATTTCTCACTTCTTTTATGGTATTATTTATTTCTCGTATTTCCGTCTCAATCTTTCTTATGTTTTGAATTTCTTTGTTAAATTGTTCTTTTTGTTCACAGAGTTCCTTTTTTATGTCGTTTATATCCTTTTTCATATTATTTATCTCAGCTATGGTGTTCTGCCAATAGGTTATCATTTCTTTCACAGCCTTTAGAATGGCTGCTTTAAATTCTCCATCACTTAAATCCGACTCTTCCAGTTGTAACAAGCTGTCTTTTGGGTAAATTTCATGTTCTTTCTGAGGAGTTTTAGTTTTTAAGGAATTCATCCTGTCCACGGGTTTCTTCCTCGTTTCATGAGGACTTTATGTTCAGTGCCCAGATTATTGCTTTTGTGGTGTCTTGCTGTAGGGCAGACACTAGGTGGTGCTGGGGGTCAAGTTTTGGGGGAGAGGGGGCAGTTTGTTTCTTGTTTCTGATCTCCTACTGCGTTTGAAGGCTGTGCGCATATATCCTGGGGAGAAGCCAACAAAAGGCTTTCCAAAGGCGGTTCTGCCTTCTGCCCTTTGCCGGGGAAGCTGTTTCAAGGCTTGTTTCTGCTTGTTGGGGTGAATGCTATCAAATCAGTCTTTCTTCCCAGCCCTGATTCAGCACCTGGCCGTCTACGGGCTCACACTGCTTTCAGAACCCTGGGGTGCCTGAGGAAGTGCCCACTCCATAAGTCCAAAGCTGTGGGCCTGGCCTGAGACAGCAGGGTCGTCTTTGCAGCGGGCTGGGAACAGGAATTGCAGCCCTGTGTAGGTCTCCAGTGGGCTTAAAGCTGGGGTGTCATCTTTGCAGTTCAGAGTCTTTGCTCAGCCCTTCTACCACTCAGAAGTTCCAGAGGCTGTCTCCCAAACTCCATCCCCACCTCCCCAGTCTCTCTTTCGTCTCCTAAACTACGCATGGAATAGTCAGCAGGGATTGTGTCCTTTTGTGGTCTGTCTCTGCTCCCTTTCCTCTCCCCGACTCTCCCCCTTCTCGCCAACCTTCAGGTGTTTACTTGCGTTTTGTGGATTTCTCAACAGCCCTTTTGTCACTCAGAGTCCTCTTTCTTGGCTCCTGGATGGCCGTTCAATTGTGTTTTCTGTGAGAGGCTTTAGGGACCTCCTCTCCAGTCACCATCTTGTCTTCTTTCAATAAAGAACTTTTAAGTAAGGGATAAACTTGACAATAACATTGAAGTCTCAGACATATACTCTTGGTTAACTGAGATTTTCCATTGGTAGCTTAATTCATGCCCCAGTAGTTTATTTAACATATTTTTGTGCCTGAAACACAGTGACATTTTTTGAAACTATTACTGTAGTTGTTCAGTGAATTCTTGCCTGAATAATTTGACATACTCAGCAGTTCCATTTAAAGAAGGAACTCTGTTTAAGCTCTTTTCTTCTTTAGAGGCATAATGTGTGTCAGAGGGGAATTAGGAAGAAATTACCTTTAATTAATGAATACTAAAGTAAAAAAGGATTAACCATCTCTACAAATAATCAGATCTCTTGGGCTTCTTGACTTTAAATATTGTGAAAGGTAATTATCTACTGTAATTAAACTATTCTAATTCAATTTTAAGTTTTGTTTCATGAATAGAAAATACCTTTTTCTGTTTCTCTATTTCTATTTTTCTTGTTCTGAAAAGGAAATACATTTATTTCAGTTAAATGCTCCTTTAGGAGAGAGGGAAATTTGTTATTTAAATGTAAGCAACAAGGGACAAAGTAATTTTTTTAAATCCCTGTTTTGATCTCTTTTAATCTATGTTTTTAAATTGAATTTAGCATATGTAAGTAATGTTATTGGCATAAAACCTAGTTAAGCCTTTTAAAACTTGGCTCAATATAAACATGCAACAGTTGTAGACTAAAGAATACAGATTTGCTGCTTTGTGATTTTCTTACCAGTTGTCAAGAGGCACTTATATATCAATGTTAAGACATGATATGAATTTATAAAATAACTAAACTTACTTTTATTGTCATTTTAATTGTTAGTAAAACACAGAAAATCATTGGGATATAGTGGAATGATTAAGTAAATGTTACTGAACTTACCTCTTTAGCTGTACCCCCAGTATAAGTTAGTTTAAACTTTCTGAATCTAAATTCCCTTATTTGCAGAAAGAGGACTAAGATTAGATTATTTCTAAGGGCCCTCTCCACTCTAACATTCTGTAAGTCCCAAATGAAAATAGTCAACCATGAAAATAATAGGGTAGGTAGTCTAACTGTATTTTTAAGATAAGGAAATTGTGACTCAGAGTTTAAGTGACTTATTCACAATTTGACATCTAGAAATTTGAGGAGCTAAGATTTTGAATCAGAATCCTCCAATGCTTAGTCCAATATTTTGGGGGTTATATGATACTTACTTCTGTAATTAACTTTATATGGTCATGAAAAAATAAATATTATTGTTATTCTTTTCTGTGACTCACTTGCCACTCTATAACTTTCTATGTACAAGTCCAAAGTCAATGATAGAGAATAGAATGCTATGGGCACTTGTGAAAACTAGTAACACTGAAAGCAGAGTAATGACAAGAGAACTCCTTTCAATAAACAGACTTTAACTCTATAAATCCAGATTGTGAACAGTTCAAAAGAAAACAGAGGGTGGCATTATGAGTTTGGGAAGGGAACCACTCCTTTTAGAAATGATCCTCAACATTTAATATACTATCACCATACTCTGGACAGATTCTTTGAAACATTGGTTTGCCTGTTAAATCTTTCATGAATAGAAACTACATGTTATTTATTTTTGAACCTTTAGCACCTAACTTAGTGCCTGACACTAAGTAGACTGAATGAATATAAGCAAGTATATAGGGATGGTGTTGTGGAAGACAATTAAGCTTTTATCAATACAGCAGCAGTAGCTATCACCAAATTAATATTGTATTTATCAGGCACCTACAATGCCAGATATTCATTCTTCTAGATGATACAAAAAACAAAACAGATTTATATTTCTGTCCTTATAGAGCTTACATTCTAGTGGAGAAAACAAGACAATAAAAAATGATATAGAACAGATTGTATTTATATGGTGATAAGTGAAATGGAGAAAAATAAAAGAGGAAATAAGAACACAGTGTGTCAAAGTATGGGATTATATCTAAACAGGTAGGACAGGAAAGACTTCACTAAAAGGGTCACATTTAGACAGATTGGACATGTTTGTCAATAGTGGGACAGAAATACCTTTCCCTGCATGTTTAGTTTCCCAAGGCTGTCATAACAAGATACCAAACCTGTGTGGTTTCAACAATAAAAATGTATTGTCTAAAAATCTGGAATCTTGAATTTCAAGATCAAGGTGTAGGCAGGGTTGGTTATTTCTAAGGACTGTGAGGGAATAATTTATTTTATGCCTCTCTCCTTGGCTTACAAATTGCCACCTTTTTCTCTGTCTCTTCACACTCGTCTTTCCTTTTTGAGTACATTATTTCATTTACTTCTCACAATAACTCTATTGATAAGTATGTTGAGTAAAAGGACGAATGACACTTTATTCTTTTTATTCATCAATGGATGGATAAAATAAAACAAATTTATAGATAAATTTCATATGGATGACATAAATGTAAAGAAACACATGAAGAAATACCTAAGCACTATTTAGGTAGAATCAGAAGTGCTGTTGAAAGCTAATTGAGAAAGGATATATCTCACCTTAGATTGAGAAACAGCAGAATTTAGCTATATAAAATGTGAAGAGGTGGTAGTAGAAAGAAAGTGAACTATTCAAGCCAGGGGAGCACCTTGTAGATATGCTAGCAGGAGACACAGAGAGTACAAAGCATTTTTGGAGCTATGAATATGAATAAAACCATTTTTACTGGATGTGTTAAATTCTATCATTTAAGTAAAAAAGAATGTTATTGTACATTGCACTGTGTCAAGATGATTTTCAGTTTGCCTTTAAGCTTTGCAAATGTGACTACATTCAAGAAGGACCACGAGAGTGACACAACTTGCTAGCTAAATTAAGTTTCTAAAATGCATCTAAAGAAAATTAATATATAGGGGTACCAGCCCAAATTATTTGGATCGAACAGACTTCAGCTAACACACAAAGCTCCAAGAAATGCAGAGGTATTAAATTTTTTAATATAACAATATTGATAATGATGGTTAGAGAATTGTTTAATTTTTCCCTGGAAACCTTCTCTCATTGGTTATTTCAAAGTCAATATGGTTATCAGAACCTTTCAGAATAAATTAAAACCTTGGAGCTAGGTGGCCATTTGGCAAATTCACCTATGTATGTCTTAACAAACCCAAGTGTTTAGGAACAAAATAAACTTCATACCAGTGAAAACTTTACTTATCCTTTGAAGAAGGTGATGCTAAATATTAGTATGGACTAAACTCAAATTCTCTTGCTGATAATTTCAATTGTGCACCAACTGGCAAAATCAATACTAATCCTCCTCTTGTTTTCATTTTCAGGATATATGAGGGCTGCCCCACAAAAGAAAACCAGCTATTAATACCTCTATATTTCATATTACATAGCTAGGTACTTTCCAAAAAGCTCTTGTATTTTATCAGGAAGGTAAAATATATTAAAAATAATGAGGCACATATGTACATAGTATTTTCTTATTTGCAAAGACTTTTCACAGTTATCATTTCAAATGGCCTCTATATTTATTCTGTGAAGATTGCAGGATAGAGATTTCAATTCTCATTTTATAGAAGAGAAAACCATGCTTTGAGAGTTGATGTTTTGAATGTTACAATCACGAATTGGGCCAACACTAGCATTCCAAAATTTGAATATATTAAAGGATGAATGTGTCTTAAGATGGTATGCTGTCAAGCAACTCTACCCTAACACTCTGATTTCCCAAAAAGTCTCAGACCTATAATTCTATGAAATCTTACAAAGCTGAAATGTAATAACTTTATAACTTATGGGGACAATTGTTAACCAGCAAAAGATCATTATTAATAAAAGTGTAGTCTCAAATTACATTTTTAGTGACTTTGAAATTTCCTATAAATTTATGTGTGTGTGTGTTTATTCTGATGGTTATCCATAAATAAATGAGAAATAAAAAAGGAAAGAAAGAAAGAAAGAAAGAAAGAAAGAAAGAAAGAAAGAAAGAAAGAAAGAAAGAAAGACAGGAAGGAAGGATAAAAGGAAGGAAAAAAGGAAGGAAGAAAGAAAAACAGAAAGAAAGCTAAGTAAGTCCATCACTTATCACCTACAATATTGTCTAAGACATAGGCACTACATGTGATTTCAGGGTCCTTGTATGGATTTGTGGTCATGATGTCATTGGCATTGTGACTAATTTGAAAAGCAGAGGTACAAGGAACAACTGACCTTTGTTGATGTCTTCTTGACAAACCCAAATTATCTCATTGTATGTCATCTGAACAATGGTTTCATACTGTGAATACAGAAAATGTTTGGAGAATTGAGTCACACCTTTACATAAGCATACAGAACTTTCAGGAGTTTGTATCATAGAAATCAGCACTGTATTCACATGGTAAACTACAATTTAGTTTCAGTGAAATGTCTTTCATCACATTATATTAATGTACTATTTCAAATATTTTTGGTTTTATTTTGTGTTTAATTTCCCAATGTTTTTTGTTACAATCATTTAAGAACTACAAGCATAAAAATTTTATACCTACTGTTAAGTTGGCATATATTTAAGTAACATGCATTAAAATAAACATTTTTTTTATTCATTTTTATTGTTAGACTTATTGGGGTGACAAAAATAAACATTATTTTGGTCAACACTAGAACTAAAGATTATCAATTTTCTTTTTATAAAGGTTGTACATATGATGCAGTTTGGAGAAATGCTGAAGTATGTGGTTTCTACCATTCTAGAATTTTAGAATTTGAAAAAATTGTCTGTTCTGTATACTCTTATTTTATGGCCATGAGTATTCATAGAGTAGCCAATGAATCAATCCAAAATACATCTCTGAGCTCTATGTACCTCATCATGATTGTGTGATAAGAATAGGCATAGATAAAGCAAATGTAGCCTTGGCCCTCAAGAAGTTAACTATCTAGAGAATAGTTATCTTGAGTTTACTACTTCCTGACTCTACCTGGATTGACTCTGACTCCACCTCGATTGACTCTGACTCCTAGCTTTAGAATCTACAAGGGTTTTGGACCTGTGGCAGAGAAACAACTGATTGCATCTCCACTTCTTGAAGAGTACCAAGCAACATTAACTGAATTCTGCCTTCCTGTGGTACTTTAACGTGCTAAGACTTGAGCATGGTCTGGGCAAAACCATTTTCTAGTGAGAACACAATGTATTGAATGAGTAACCTTGACAGAAAATCTGCAAATGTTCAATGAAAGATTAAACTGAAGTGAACAAGAGCAAATCAACAGTGATATCCCTGAATTGCCTTTAATTACATACAATAAGGATAATAATAAGGATAATACCTGATGAGGAAGCAAGGGTCAGGGCAAGGAGTGGTCAAGTGATTGGAGTTGGGTATACACTGGTGCAGATTTCATTTTGGCTTTTTTTATTCATTTTATCTTCATTGATTTCCATTAAATGTTGATGTGATAATTAAAACTGGGAATGCAAGGATGCAATTGACCTAATAAACAGATCTCACTGAAGGACCTCAGATCTCAAAGAATAACTTATTAATAGTGATATTCCAGAGATATGGAGGAAGTAATTTTCATCCTATTTTAGGTGGGTTTGCTGCATTCTCCAACATGTAAAAAAATACAGTACACAGAAAGTAGGGGTGATCACATTATCACCCAGCTACAGTAGACTCTCAGTTAACCAGCATACAAAGGGATTGGTAGTGCTAAGTAAATGTAAGTGCACTCTGCGTTAACCAGCACCCATGACAGATAAATGTGGTATTATATCCTCCATTTTTTTTTTGCTGGTTGCTTGAGACTGCTGGTTGTTTGAGTTCCAGTTAGTGGAGAGTCTACTTTACTGGCACCACAGTAATAGCCTCCTCACTGGTCTCCCTCCTATATTCTTGACTCCTAAACCCATTTTCACAGAGGCTTTCTTTTTAATTTATTTTTATTGTTATACTTATTGGGGTGATATCTCTTGGCAAGAATTACATAGGTTCCAGGCATACAATTCTACAGTGCCTTGTCAACTTGTTGTATAATAAGTTCACCACCTAGTGTGAATTCTCTGAAACAAAGCATCAAATTGCATAATAGAAGTCAGCCAATTCTCCATGACCAAAAATGTTCCATCAGCCCAAATCAAGAGTCCAAAAGATGTTGCTAATCACTTTTTATATCAGGATTGTTCATTATGAATTTGTACCTACAGTCAACCATGTTTACTATTTGGAAATGCTGAAAAGGCTGCATGAAAAAGTTAGTTGGAAAAGATTTGAACTTTTTTTCAGGAATTAATGGCTCTTGCATCATGACAATGTAGCAGCTCACACGGCACTGTCTGTGAGAAAAATTTTAGTCAGTAAACAAATAATTGCATTGGAACACTCTCCCTACTCACCTCATCTAACCCCCAATGTTATATTTATTTGTATAAAGATAAAGGAAATTTTGAAAGAAAGACAGTTTGGTGACATTCAGATGATCAAGGGTAATGCAACTACAACTTGGATGGCCACTTCAGAAAGAGTTCCAAAATGTCTTTGAAGGGTGGACTAGGCACTCGTATTGGTGCACAGTTTCCCAAGGGATGTACTTCTCCCATGAAGAAATACAAATGGCCAGCAGACATAAGAGAAAATTCTCATCCTCATTAGTTATCAGGGAAATGCAAATCAAAATCACAATGAGATACCACCTCACACCTGTGAGAATGGCTATTATCAACAAGACAAGGAATAACAAGTGCTGGAGAGGATGTGGAGGAAAAGGAACTCTGGTACACTGCTGGTGGGAGTGCAAACTGGTACAATCACTGTGGAAGGCAGTGTGGAGGTTCCTCAGAAAATTGGGAATGGAGCTACCATTTGACCCAGCAATCCCCCTTCTGGGGATCTACCCAAAGAACTTGAAATCCTTTGTCCGCAAAGACTTATATACCCCAATGTTCATGGCAGCGCTGTTCACAGTGGCCAAAACATGGAAACAACCAAAGGTCCCTGCGACAGATGACTGGATAAAGAAGCTGTGGTACATATACACAATGGAATATTACTCAGCCACAAGAAAAGATGAAATATTGCCATTTGCGACAAAATGGATGCACCTGGAGATCATCATGCTTAGTGAAATAAGCCAGACAGAAAAAACAAAGAACTGTATGACTTCACTCATATGCGGAATATAAAACTGAAAGCAAAGAAAAAAAGAAATAAACAAACAAATAACCCATGGACACAATCAATAGTTTAATGTTTATTTGGGGACGAGTGGGTTAGGGAGGGGAGAAAGGGGAGGGGTTGGGAGAGGAAGGGGGTAGCTAAATATAAGGTGATGGAAAGAGAAGTCACATTAGGTGGTGAACTGATTATGCATAAAGTTGACAATGCACTGTAGAATTGTATGCCTGAAACCTATGTAATCCTTGCTAACAGATGTCACCCCAATAAAAAAATAAAATAAAATAAAATAAAATAAAATAAAAGGTGACCATAGTGATATTCAGCAATTAGGTATGTACCACTTTTTCTAGGATGAGTTCACAAGCTTAGTTATCATACCATTTATGATCCTCTGTATTTCTATGGTATCATTCATAATCTTGCCTCTTTCATTTTTTATTTTTGGTTATTAGTCTTTTCTTTTTTTTTTCTTATTGAGCCTAGCCAGCGGTTTGCTAATTTTATAAATTTTTTTAAAGAACCAGCTCCTAGATGCATTAACTTAAAAAAAAGTTTTTTCTGTATTTCATTGAGGTCTGTTCTAATTTTTATTATTTTCCTCCTTCTACTAACTCTGAGTTTTATTTTTTCTTCTTTTGCTATTTTTGTAAAGATTTAATGTTAGGTCTTTCATTTGGGATTTTTCTGGTTTCTTGGGATAGGCCTGTAATAATATAAATTTCTCTCTTAATACTGCTTTTGCCACATCCCAATAATTTTGATAAAATGTGTTTTCATTCTCATTTGTTTCTATGTATTTTTTATCTCTTCTTATATTTCTCCTTTCACCTAGTCATTCTTTAATAACAGGTAATTTAATCTCTATGTATATGTGTATTTTTCTGGCTTTCTTTTTGTGGTAGATCTCCCATTTTAAAATTTTGTGGTCAGAGAATATACTAGGTATGATTTTAATCTTCATAAATATGCAGAGGCCAGTTTTGTGTCCCAGTAAATTGTCTATTTTTAAGAGTATTCCACGTGCACTGGATTATAATATATAGTCATGTTTTATAGAAATAAGTGTCCTGTAAATGTCAATTATGTCAATTTGCTGTAATGCATCATTTAAAACTGATATTTCCTTATTGATTTTTTGTTTGGATAATCTATTCAGGACTGTCAATGGGACATTTACATTGCCTACTGCAGTTATGTTTTTGTTAGTTTCTACCAGTAGCTATGTTAGTAGTTTCTTTGTAAATGTTGCTGCTTCCTGATTGAGGGCATAAATATTGATAAGTGTCCTGTCATATTTTCTTTTTGTATTATTCCCTTTATCATTATGAAATGTGTATCTTTCTCTCCTATTACCATTTTTATCTTGAAGTTTGTTTTGTCAGATATAAATACAGCTACACCCACTTTTCCCTGGATGCCATTTGCTTGGAGTACTGTTTTCCACCTTTTCACTTTGAGTCTATATTTGTCCTTATAACAAGTGTGTCTTTTGTTGCTGTTGTTGTTGTGATCTAATCTGCTACTTTGTATTTTTTTATTGGTCAGTTCAGCCCATTTACATTTAGGGTTATTATTGATATGTGGGAATAGTCATTTTATTTCTTATTTTCTGGTATCTTGGTGTCTTTATTGCTTTTTATTTACTTTTCTCTTTCTGTCTACTAGTTTAGTTTTGTTCTATAATATTTTCTTTGTTTTCTCTTTTTGTTATAATGTTATGTGTCTCTGTTTAAATTTTTTGATGGCTTACCATTAATTTTATTTAAAATAAAGTTTCACATAATCAATAGTCCTTTTTCTTAAACATGCTCCTTATTGCCATTTCCTTCTGGAAATTTAGACCTTTACATCCTCCCCTTTTATGTTTTAGTAGTCACAAATTATACCTACATATTTTGACTTTTTGTTCCAGGTTGAATAGCCTCCTTCAGTATTTCTTGTAATACTGAAGGCCTTGTGCTTGAGAATTTCCTCAGCATATCTATATCTGGAAAATTCTTAATCCTTTTTTGATATCTAAATATAACTTTGTAGGATAAATTATTCTTTGCTGGTAATTTATCTTTTTCAGTAATTTGAATACTTTATTTTACTCCCTTCTAGTTTGTAGAGTTTCTGCTGAGAAGTTTGATGATAATCTAATGGGCTTTCCTTTATAGGTTATCATCTTTATTCCTTGGCTGCCTTTATATCCTTTCTTTGTCATTGATCTTTGATAATGTCAATACAAGGTCAAACAGAAGGAACACCCTTCTTTTAAGTAATTATAAGATTATTATTTGACAGAATTACAAGTTTATACTTTTGAAATAAAATATTTGGTATAGATTACCAGTTCATAAAAGAGATCATTAGTTCTGCCAGACCCTGCATAATGTGCCTTGGGGAAGGTCTAATTGGGTTCAGATAGTTAGGTATTCTCTTTGCTTTTTGGACTCAAGGATTTAGGTCTTTCCATAGGTTTGAAAAGTCTCATTCACCATTTGTTTCAATAGACTCTCAGTGCCCTTCTCACTCTCTTCCTCTTTTGGTAAACCCATTATTCTTATGTTATTTTTTTCTAATGGAGTCAGATAGTTCTTGTAGTATTCTTTTATTTATTTTAATTATTGTCTTTCTCTTCTTTCATTTGTTTTATTTTTATACTTCTATATTCTATATCATTAATTCTTACCTCCATCTGGTCATCTCTACTTCTAAGCCAGCTATTTTGTTATTTATGTCTTTTATTGAGTTATTCATTTCCAGAATTTCTATGTAGTTCTTTAATACTTTAGTCTTTTTGTTAGAATGGGTTTTTTTTTTTCAATTTTTTCCCTGAGTTTATTGAACTGCCTGAGTTTTCTTGCATCTCACTGAGTTTTTTGAGAATTACAATTTTAAATTTTCTGCCATCCATATCACAAATTTCCATGTTTTTAAATTCCTTTTTTTGAAAATTTTCATTTTCTTTCTGAGCCACTTTTTTCCCTTGGATATTCATGACTGCTAGAGCATTTCTCTTGCTTGGCATCTATCTATAATGGTGGATGTAGGCTTAGGTATGTATGAAGAAGTCTTTCTTTTGTTTCCCAGTAGGTGTTGCTGGAACATTTTATTTTTTTCTCTTGGTTTTCAGCAGTTATCTATCTATCTATCTATCTATCTATCTATCTATCTATCTATCTATTTATTTTGGTTTTTTCATCTTCTCATAATGAAAGATTTCTTGGGAGGTGAGTTTCTTCTTTTTGGCCCAGTGCCCTTGGTCTCAGTGTACCACTTCCCTGGGAAAATGTGGTGAGCAATGGGGTTCTGCACTTCTGAAACCCCAGTGCTGGCTCTGTAGGCATAAGCTGCCTCACCTATGTGTCTCAGCTTCTTTGGACCCTTGATGATTTCAGTTGTGAAGGGTGTGGACAGGATTTGTTGGGTGAGACACAGATTTTTTCATGTTGTCAGATAATGGGAAATTTCTGTCCACAGCTAACTAACCCCTACAACTCTATCTCTGTAAACACTGAGCGGAGGTGTGGGAGGCAAGTTCTGGTAAGGTGAAGGGAAGTGGCCTGGCTCTGTGTTTGGTTCTGGCTGGCTTTCAAGTCAATATGAGCTTACTCTCTGCATGTCTTAAGATCTTTGTCCTGGGTGCTAGGTTCATCCATATTATAAACTGGTATCTCACTCAGGAATAAATGCAGCCTGAGAAGGTGCATGTGCTGCCATCTCAGTTCTTTACACTCCTGGGACCAGACTGAGTTTCAAGCATATGTTTCATCCCCACTGTGTTCCAGTCTTTCTTTTTCCCAGGACTACACTAAGCACTGTCCCCATAGTTTGCATCTACTGCTATCACAGTCTTTCTTTCTGGGACTGCATTGAGTTACAGTCCCATTCTTTATGCCTGCCATGTCCCAGTCTCTTTTTCTTCCAGGGCCACTCTGGCTCAAGGGCTTTAGTTTCCACTTTCTTCTCAGTCTCTCTCTCTCTCTCTCCCAGAATTGCCATGGGCTCCAGGCCCACTTTCTTGGCCCCTGACTCACTCCTTCTCCCTTTGAAAGCTCTGGACTGCATTCCAAGGTCTCATCTCTGCACTTTCCCCTTCCTTTCTCTGCAGTTCAAGCCCTTTCACCCCCACCTTTAGGTGATTACTTGTGGTAAATGAGTCTCTCAGCTGAGGTTATGTGTTCTTTTGGAATATTTTGGTTGAATTATAATTCAAGTTGTTGCAGTTTTCAGGAGAGATATCAAAAATCTCCTATGATGCTGCCATCTTGATCTACTTCTGATTTATCTTTTGATTTCTTCTTTGACCCACTGATTGTTTAGATGAATGGTGCTTAATTTGTACATATTTCTGAATTTTCGCACTTTCCTCCTGTTACTGACTTCTAGTTTGTTACCACTGTGGTCAGAAATAATTCTTGGTATGATTTCACCCTCCTTAAATTTGCTAAAACATGTTTTGTGATCTGACAAATAATCTATTCTGGAGAATATTTCATGTGTGCTTGAGAAGAATATGTGTTTTGCTGCTGTTCAGTGACATGTTGTGTAAATGTCTGGTTCATTTGATCTAAAGTGCAGTTTAAGTTTAATATTTTTAAGAAGATTTCCTATTTGAATGATTCATCTATTGTTGAAAGTCAAGTGTTGAGGTCTTATAATATTATTGCATTGGTTTCTATTTCTGCCTTGATATCTGTTAACATTTGCTTAATATAATTATGTACTGTAATGTTGGCTGCTTGTGTACTTATGCATATATATGTATATGTGTGTATGTGTGTATTTATTTATAATCAATTGTTATATCTTTTTGATGAGTTTACACTTTTATCATTATATAATGATCATCTTTGTCTCTTGTTATACTTTTCTTTAATAATTGATTTTTCAATTACAGTTGACATGAAAAACTATATTACTTTCAGGTGTAGAACATAGTAATTAGACATTTCTATCACAGATAAAGTGGTCATGCCAATAACTTTAGTACCTACTTGACACCATACACAGTTATTACAATATTATTGACAATATTCCTTATGCTGTACTTTGTATCCTCATGAAATTTGTAACAACCAATTAGTACTTCTGAAACTATTCCCCCCTTTCACTCATGCCACCGACATCCCTCCACTCTGTCTATGCTCAACATTTTCTCTGGGTCTATGACTGTTTCTGTTTTGTTTCTTTGTTTATTTTGTTCTTTAGACTCCGCATATAAGTGATATATGGCATTTTTCTTTCTCAGTCTCACATACTCTGCTCAACATAATACCTGCTAGGTCCATCTATGTTGTTGAAGATAGCAAGATTTTACTCTATTTTTTGGCTGTGTAATACTCCATTGTATATATGTACCACCTCTTTTTTATACATCCATCTAATGATGAAAACCCAGTTTACCTCTATATCTTGGCTATTATAAATAATGCTGTAATGAACATATGAATGCACATGTTCCTTTAAAGTAGTGGTTTGGATTTCTTCAAATAAACACCCAGAAGTGGGATTACTGGGGTCTTCTTTGTATCTTATTTTATCTTCTGTGTTAAAGTTCATTTTTGTCTATTGCTACTTCAGCTTTATTTTTATTTCCATTTTTATGAAATATTTTTCCATCCCTTTACTTTCAGTAGGTGAGTGTCTTTCAATCTGAACTAAGTGTTTTTGTAGAAAGCATATGTAAAAGTCTTGTTTTCTCATTTATTCAGCCACCCTATATCTTTTGATTTACATTTAAACTAATGCTTGATAAATACATAGTTTTGCCACTTATTTATAATGCCTACCTTTGGTTTCCTTTTCTTAAAAAAGTCTCATTTACATTTTTTATAATACTTGTTTGGTGATACTGAAATTTTTTAGCTTTGTCTTTTAAGAGAAGTTCTTTATTTGTTATTCAATTCTAAATGATTGCTTCACTGGGTAGAGGACTCTTGGTTGTAGGTTCTTGCTTTTCATCACTTTGAATATTCCCTGCCAATTTCTTCCGACCTACAAAGTTTCTGTTGAGAAATCAGCTAACAGTTTTATGTGAGATTCCTTGTAGGTAACTTTTTCTCCTACTGCTTTTAAGATCTCTTCTGTCTTTAAAGTTTGGCATTTTAGTTACAATGGCTCTTCGTGTGGGCCTCTTTGCATTCATCAAGTTTCGGACTCTCTGCACTTCCTGGGCTTTTATATCTGTTTCCTATGTCAGGTTAAGGGAATTTTCTGTCATTTTGTTTTTAAAGAGGTTTTTAATTTTCATTTTCTCTCTTCTCCTTCTGGTATCCCTATAGTGTGAATACTGGTATGGTTGACATTGTCCCAGATGCTCTTTAAACTATGCTCATTTTTTATTTGTATTTCTTTATTTGCTGCCCTGATTGGGTGTTTTCTGCTACCTTATCTTCTAATTCACTGATTTGATTCTCTACTTCAGCTAATCTACTGTTGATTCCCTCTAATGCGGTCTTTATTTCTGTTACTGTATTCATCATTTCTGACTGGTTCTTTTTATGTTTTCTATCTTTACTTCTTATGTTTTCTATCTCTTTGATGAAGTCCTACTTGTGATTGCTGAGTATTTTTATAACCAGTGTTTTAAACTGCATTTTGTAGGTCACTTGTCTCCATTTTGTTTAGTTCTATTCCTACAACTTTGTTTTGTTCTTTATTTGGAACATATTTCTTTGTGTTCCCCTTTTTGGCTGCCTCCCCGCGTTTCTTTCTATTTATTAGTTAGAGTCGCTATGTGTTCCAGTCTTGGTAGAATAGCCTTATATAGTAAGTGTTCTGTGTAATCCAGTGGCACAGTTTCGCTGGACCCTGGAGCCAGGTGCTCCTGGTGTGTCATTTGTGTGGATTGTAAGTGCTATGCTGTTGTAACTGAGCCTTGATTATGATTGGTAAGTTGATGGGAGAGACTGACCCTTGGGCTGATTACTTATGAGGATTGGCCATGACTACAGTGGAGGAGCTGTTATATAGGGGCTAACTTTATAAAGCAGGATTCATTTGAGCAGGGCTCTGTTGCCTGCCCAGTCTGCCCCTGGGGTTTGCCATTTGTGGATATGGTTAGGTGGTTCTCTGACGTGGCCTGATGCTGACCACCAGGTATGTTTGTGCTGGGGCAACTTGGGAGGGGCTCTGTTGCAGGAAAACTTTAGTCACTGATTTTGCCTGGCTGGGACATCCTGGTATGAAATACAAAGTGAATGCAGATGGTTTACACTTGTGTTGGACTTGGCAGATGGGAGTGGCTAAGCTGCAAACTGAGGCAGGCTGTCACTAATGCCACATTTGGGGCTGTTTAGCAAAAAGTAAGGGACAAGTAAGGGACATGCCAAGACCAAATGTTGTTTGTCTGGGGTTTGTGAACCTTTAGGAGATTTCAGAAAAATTTACAACATGATCCAAGATAGGTTGTTTGTTGGAAAAGCAACCGGAAGTTGCTTGGGTGGTCCCAAAAGGTGGGTGAAGTGGGGTCTCAAGGAGTCAGCAGAGAAGGATGATTCATGGTAGATAGATTCATGAAGATTAAGATATGACAGCGAGCTCTGCATGCATCCTGGGTGGAGGGAGGGCTCAACAAAGGAACTTTGGTTTCTGAAAGCACTGCTTTCTGCGAGAAAGCTGCCCCTCCAGTCGTTGCCCTGAAGCAAGACAATTCAGTTTCACCGTGCATATCCTTGACTCCTTTCAAGGTGCTGATTCTGTGCTGGAACTCAAAACAAATGAGTCCCTCAGTGAGTAAGTTTATAAACAGGCATGATCTCTTTATGAATAGTGCCTGGGACTTTAGCTGCCTTTGTCTCACTCAGCCACATCTCTGCTGTTTTTCACAACCATAAATTATGGATACTTCTCTTTGTGGTACTGGAACCCTGGGCTGGGGAATCTGGTGTGAGTTTGGGATCCCTTGTTTCTCCAAGGAGCACCTCTGCAGCTGCTGTATCTCCCCCAATATTTAATAGTCACATGCCAGTGTGGGACAAGCTTATTCCATGTCTCTGCCCCTCCTACCAGTCTCAAAATGGCTTCTTCTGTGTTTTGTTAATTGTAGCGCTCCTGTTCAGTTGGACTTCAGGTGAATTTCAATGATGGTCACTCTGCAGTTTAGTTGTAATTTTGATATGGTTGTGAGAAGACATAAGCACAGTATTTACCCCACCATTTTGACTGGAACAGTTTTTATACTTTTTGACATAAAGTCTACTTTTTCTGATAGCGGTACAACTATCCTTGCTCACTTTTGTTTTCCATTTGCATGAAATATTTATTCCCCTACCTTCACTTTGAGTGTGTGTGTTCTTAAAGCTGAAGTGAGTCTTTTGTGGGCAGTATATAGTTGGAATTTTTTTTAACTCATTCGGTGTCTCTATGTCTTTTTATTAGAGAATTTAGTTAATTTACATTTAGAAAAATTGTTGATAGATGAAGGTTTACTATAGACATTTATAAGGTCTTTCTAAGTGTTTTGTGATTTTTTGTTTTTGTTTTTGTTTTGCTTGCTATCTTTCTTTGTGATTTGATTATTGTCCATAATGCTATGCTTTGATAATAGAGAAATTATAAATAGAATCTTAGAAACATATAATGCATTAAGACTTAATCTCAGTATACATCTGTAATTAGTAAGAAGACTGAATCAGCTAGTGTGATTGGAGCTCAGTAAAAAGGAGAATAGTATTTAGTGAAACAAAGATGTCAAGGAAATTTATGCTAGTTCAATCAGCAATACAAAGCTCAAAGCACAGTTTTGGGTATAATATCAAATGGAAAGTAAGTTCCTTGAGAGCACAGACTTGTTCAGCTTACAATTGTTTTCTCAGCACATACAGTAATGTCTGAATCATAGTATATCAATATTTGTTCAAAAAATATTTGCCAAATGGATAATCAAATCCCAGCCTTTAAATTATTACTATTGTTGTGGCTGTAATTCTACAAGGTACAAGAATTCCACTGAGTGAACTCAGGGACTTCAATTTAAAGTATTTAGAATGTAGGAAGTCATTGCATAAAATTCATTGGCCTTACTATCAAATAATAATTGAAAAAATACTCATCTACTTTAATTATTTGTTTTCTTTTCCAGATGAAAAGTGAAGGAAGTTGACTCAAGTCACACACAGTTAGAAGAGGAGTCAGGAACAAAACCCAATTGTCTCTCTTCAAATTCTTGAGATTTTTAGAAACTCTTAGCTGCAGTATGCCCCCCACAAAATTTGTCATACATAATTCTCACTATCTGTAACTTTGATGACATTGCAACTCTTGTACACTGTTGGTGAAATGTTAATTAATACAGCCACTCTGAAAAATGGTATGGAGTTTTCTCAAAAAATTAAAAAAAAATTGACAGTGTGAAGGTTCCTCAGAAAATTGGGAATGGAGTTACCCCATGACCCAGCAACCCCTCTTCTGGGGATCTGCCCAAAAAACTTGAAAACCTTGGTCAACGAATACTTATGTACCCCAATGTTCATTGCAGCACTGTTCATAGTGGCCAAAACACGGAAACAGTCAAAGTGCACTGCGACAGGTGACTGGATAAAGAAGCCGTGGTATGTATACACAATTGAATATTACTCAGCTATAAGAAAAGATAAAATACTGCCATTTACAACAAAATGGATAGACCTAGAGATCATCATGCTAAGTGAATTAAGTCAGGCAGAAAAAACCTAAAACTGTATGACTTCTTCATATGCAGAATATAAAACTGAAAGCAACAAAGAAGAAATGAAAAAACAAACAAAAAACCCATGGACACAACCAATAGTTTAATGTTTATTTGGGGACAAGTGGGGAGGGGATGGGAGAAGGGGGAGTGTGTTGGAGAGGAAGAAAGGGGATCTAAATATATGGTGCTGGTAAGAGAATTCATACTATGTGGTGAATTTATTATACAACAAATTGACAATGCACTGTAGAATTATGCACTTGGAACTTATGTAATTCTTGCTAACCAATGTCACCCCAATAAGTCTAATGATAATAAAAATGTTAAACATTCACAAAAAAATAAAAATAAAACTATTATATAATCCAGCAATCTGATTACTGAGCATATATCAAAGTTAAATAAAATGTATTGAAGAGATATCTTTACTCACATGTTAACTGCATTATTTACAATAGCCAAGATATAGAAACAATGTATCTGTTGACAAATGAGTGGATAATGAAGTGTGGTATACTCATATATACAATGGGATATTATTCCATAATAAAAAGAAGAAAATTTTGTCATTCGTGATGATGTGGGTGAAACTTGATGGCATTATGCTAAGTGAAATAAGTGAGACAGAGAAAGACAAATACTGCATGGTATTACTTATATATAGAATCTTAAAAAAATGTAAAATTCATGGAATCAGAGGATTAAATAGTGGGTGCCAGGGACTGAGATTTGGAGAAAATGAGAGGTTGGTCAAAAGATACAAATGTTCAGTTGTAAGATGAATAAGTTCTAGAGGTCTAATATAGAGCATTGTGACTATAGTGTATAATGCTGTGTTAAACAAGGTTGGACAATTAATTTTGCAGACTCATCCTAGAAAAAGTGTTACATACCGTATTGCTGGATATCACTATGGCCACCTTTGAAGTAATCCCCTTGGGAAGGTATGCACTGACCCCAGCACTTAATCCACCATTCAAAGCAATTTTCTAACTCCATTTCTTGAATGGCCACCAGAGTTGTCATTCTATCTAAAATCTGATAATTAAATTCATAAACTTGCAACCATGTGCTTACGTAGGCAGCACTGTGCAAATAACTTGCTCGGTAAAGTTTTACAATCTTGGCAAGGTTGTACAGTGCCGCCAACACAAGTACATGGTGGCAATTTCACAAACATGCTTTTTCAACATTTTCTTCTCATATTACATAACTAATCATAAATTTCTGTAATTATTTAATTTCTGTCTCTAACTCTACACCATAAATTTCTTAAGGTCAAGGACAAGTCTGTTTTTGTTTGGTAAGGAAGGATGATATCTGTCATATTCAGTTCTGAATCCATAGCTCTTAGCACAGTGTCTGGATCAAACTAGGTCATCAATAAAACACCTTGAGTGTAAGTAGATTATTTACTGATTAGAAAGGCAATTATTTTACCATCCAAAGATTACTGGAAAACAATGAAATTATTCACTAAAGCCCTAAAAGAAGTCACATAGATTTCATACTAATGTTGTAATTCATTTCTCTATTTCTTGAAACAATGTCTGTGAGGTGTTGATGGGAATTGTGTTAAATCTATATATTGCTTTAAGTAGTATGGCCATTTTAATTATGTTGATTCTTCCAATCCATGAACGTGGAATATCCTTCCATTTCTTTAAATAGTGTCTTATAGTTTTCAGTATATTGAAATAAGCCAGACAGAAAAAAACAGGAACCATATCACTTCTGTCATATGTGGAACACAAAGCTGAAAGCAAAAAGAAACAAAAACTCATGGATATAATCAATAGTTTAGTGGTTAGTGGTTATCTAACCACTAGGGGGGATGGTATGGGAGAGAAGGGAGAAAGTCTCAAATATATGATGATGGAAAAAGAATTGACTCTGCGATGAACACATACAACTACACATAGATGATGTTTTGTATAATTGTACACCTGAAACTCTTGTAATTTTTAATAATCAATATCACCCCAATAAATTTAACAATAAAAATATTACATTAAAAATGTGACACAGGGAATTGTATTGCATATCACCCATAACTAGTTTCTAAAAATTTTCATACATCTCTCCCCACTAAATAACACTGATTACTGCTTAACATTCACTACTCCTTTTAGTTTTGCACAGGGAAAACAAATAATTCTAAATAAATCTAACAAAATAAGCAAATAAAATCCATCCCATTTCTTCCTACTATCTTCTCTGTCTTCTTTCCTATTTGATGTATTCTGTTCCTAAGAGAATAACTCCAGGTGCTTTCTAATGTAAATATATATTAACTTTTATTGCTTCCTACAATTCAGCAACTGAAACATACTACCATAATTACTTATAGAAAATGCTTAGACAATTTTTAAAATAATTTTTAAAAATTTTAATTACATTTGACATACAATATTATATTAATTTTAGTTATACAACATAATGCTTCAACATGTATATAACTTACAAGGTAATAAACCTGATAAATCCAGACCCATGTGACAATATACATGGTAATTATAATATGAGGGGGTCCTCCCTCCAAGAAAAACAAAATTATCTTCTGCAAGGTGGGCCCTTTGTAGTATAAGTTTCCCCCACTAGGTGAGTGTTCTAGAAAATAATCTGCATCAGTGTACCAGCTGGCATTATTTTGAGAGGCTGCGTTTGGCTTCATTATTATTATTATTATTATTTTTTGGAGACTCTTTCAATGCACTTACTCATTTTATGATGGGTGATTTACCTGAATAACGGGCAGCATGATAACTCACCTGTCAACACCATGCATAGTGTTCAGCAG
>PVJL010010633.1:9442-48016 GCA_004026885.1 Lyroderma lyra | reverse complement strand
AAAAAAAAAAATAATATTCCAGAAAAGGAACTTTTAGACCTGGAAATGTATGATCTAAGTGACACAGAATACAAGGCTGCAGTTCTTAAAACAATCAGAGAACTAAAACAATATTGGCAGCATCCTCTGACTTAGGTGAATGATCTCAGAGAGAAAAGGAATATTTTAAAAAAGGAATTGAAAATATAAAGAAGAATCAAATACAAATTTGAGAGATAATCAATGCAATAAAAGAACTGAGAAATGAACTAACTCCCATAGAAAACAGGGCATAAAAAATGGAGAAAAGAATTTTAGTGATAGAAAAAATCAGAACATAGAACCAACACAGAAAAAATATATATAGAATTCAGAGTCAAAAGAACTGAAAGAACTCTACAAGAACTATCTGATTCCAGTAGAAAAAACAATATTAAAATAACACCATTAGCAGAAGGTGAAGAACAGATCTCTACAGAGAGTTTACTCAAACAAATAGTAGATGAGAACTTTCCTATCCTATGGAAAGATCTGGAACCCCAATTTAAGAAGAAAATATTTACCCCAGCAATGTAGATCCCAGTAGATATTTTCCAAGGCACATTATACTGAAGATGTCAAAAATAACTTACAAGGCAGCCAGGGGGAGAAATAAATACAAAAAAAAAAAAAAACCAACTATAATCTTTAAAGGAAAGCCCATCAGGCTATCAGAAGACTTTTCAGCCGAAACTCTAAAAGCCAGGAGGGAGCAGAATCAAATATTCATAATATTAAGAGAGAGAAACTTCCAGCTAAGAATAATTTATCCAGCAAAATTATCCCTTAGACATGGAGACCTTTTCAGACATACAGAAGCTGAGGGAATTTTATGAAATAATGAAAAAGATAAACAAAAGATAAAAATAAATGGAAAAGGGTTGAGAAAACAGAAAAGAAACTTAAAAAAAAGGAATAGCCATAGAAAATCCTCATATATCAATCACCACCCTAAATGTAAATGGATTGAACTCACTAATAAAAAAGCACAGAACAGCAAACTGGTTTAAAAAGCAAAACCTATCCATATGCTATCTAAAAGAGACACACCTCATCCATTAGGACAAACATAGACCCAGAGTGAAAGAATGGAAAACAATACTCCTAGCAAATGGCACCCAGAGAAAAGCAGGAGTTGCCCTACTGATATCTGAAGAAACAGACTTTAGGATTAAAAAGGTAACAAAAGACAAAAATGGATATTTCATATTAATAAAAGGGACAATGCAACAACGTGAAGACATGACACTCATTAATATATATACCCCCAATCAAGAAGCAGCAAAATTTACAAAGCAACTGCTAACCAATCCAATAGGAGAAACTGACAAAAACACAATTATAGCAGGGGATGTAAACACCCCCTTAATAGCCATGGATACATCATCCAGACAGAAAATAAATGAGAGTGTATCAGCTATAAATGATACATTACACTAATTACATATAATTAACATTTACAGGACAATTCATCGTATAACATTATATTATGAATTATTTTCTAGTGCACTTGGAACATTCTAAAGGATAGACCATATGCTGGGACAAAAAACTAGCCCCAGCAAATTCAAGAAGATTGAAATCATACCAAGTGTATTCTCAGACCACAAAGCTTTGAAATTTGGCATCAACTGCAAAAAGAAAGCAGAAATAATCACATATACATGGATATTGAATAACATGGCATTTTAAAATGACTGTATCAAAGAACAAATAAAGAAGAGATTAAAAATATATACAAACTAATAACAATGACAATACAGTGCATCAATATTATTGGGATACAGCTAAAGCAATTATCAGAGGGAAATTTATATCATTACAGACCTATCATAAAAAAATAATAAAAACCACAAGTAAACATCCTAATATTCCATCTTAAAGAACTAGAAAAAGAAGAACAGAAAAAAACTAAAGTCAGCCAAAGAAATACTAAAAATTAGAAAAGAGCTAAATGAAATTGAAAACAGAAAGACAATTGGAAAATTTAATGCAACAAAGAGTTAGTTCTTTGAAAAAATCAGTAAAACTGACAAACCCCTAGCTAGGCTAACCAAAGGACAAAAAGGAAAAAAAAAAAAACACAAATGACCAAAACTTGAAAATAATAGGGGAGGAATTACAAGTGATACCAACGAAATATGAAAGAGCATAAGAAAATATTATGAGAGAGCTTAGCAAGATGGCAAACCGAGAGGGGATCCCTGAAACCACTCCTGGAAAATACAATTGAATGGCCAGCCAGGATTCAAAATGGGAAACCCTGAGTGGCACAGTGACAACTTTGAAATCTGCGCATCACAAGAAAACTCTTGAAAGCTAGAGAAAGAGGGGCAAGTAGGACAGAAGGGAGGGAACAGACATGGATCACCACCCAACCTGACCTTGGTTAACTGAAGGAACTAGGAAAAATTCAGAGAACACTGGCTGAGGAGCAGCACAATACTGGTGGTAGGGAGGCCTAGTGGTGACAAGAGTGGAAGCATGAGTGGCTGAGACCCTGAAAGACTATGGGCAAGTTGGAACGAGCAGCAGCGTGTTAAGGACACAGTTCAGGAGATGTGCCTGGTAGGGCTCAGAGGCTAGACAAAGCATCTGCAATATGATTCTGTGTGAAAAGTGGGCACAGAAGAAGGGAATAAAACTAAACTCATCTGAGTACTTGGCCCTCACCACTCTTGGCTTGCCTGGCATAGGCCTCACCCACTCTCCACCTCCAGCTTCCCTGACCCACTGACATGTTGTTGCATTGGTGTCAGAGACCAGCAGAGCTGATACATTAAGCAGAGAAGCTGTGGATCAGACTGCCTGGCTACCAAGCCCACATACAGCTCACCCAAGCTCTCTATCCTGAAGCTTGCTCCTCATCACCAACTGTCTGCTCTACAGCAAGAAACTACAGCAATACCAATTGAGAAGAGAAAGGAGAGACTTCCCTGAAACTGTCACAGAAAAAGCCCTCATGCACAGAAAGGTCATTACAATGTCTGCCAACTCTGGGCAGAGTAACACTATTAATAAATTAGGATTCAAAGTCACTCAAAAAGAAGATGAAAAAACTCCACAAAAGGATCATATAGATCTAGAAATTTATGAACTAAATGACAAAAAACCCAAGGCTGCAGTTCTAAGGGCTCTCAGAGAAATGAAAACATTGGCAGAACAACCTACTTGAGATGAATAATCACAGAAAGGAAATTCATGAACAAAAGGAGTATTTTAAGAAATTGAAATTATAAGAAAAAATCAGATGGAAATTTTAGAGATAAATAATGCAATAAAAAGTAAAATAACTGCCATAGAAAACAGGACCAACCACATGGAGGAAAGAATTAGTGATACTGTAGATGAGAACATGGAAACAACATAGAAACAAAACGATAGGGACTTCAAAGTCAAAAGGACTAAAAGAACTTTACAAGAATTATTTGATTCCATTAGAAAAAACAATAATAGATTAACAGACTTAGAAGAAGGGACAGAAAGAAAAACTCTAAAGAGAGCATACTCAAACAAATAGTAGATGAGAATTCTCCAAACCTATGGAAATAACTAGAACCTCAAATTTAAGAAGAAAATTGATCCCCTAGTTACCTGAACCCTAGCAGATCTTCTCCAGGACACATTATACTGAAGATGTCAAAAATCAAAGACAAAGAGAGAGTTCTCAGGGCAGCCAGGAAAACAAAACAAAACAAAACAAAACAAAAAGACAAAAACAAACAAACAAAAACTTTAATCTTTAAAGTAAAACCCGTCAAGCTATCATCAGACTTCTCAGTAAAAGCTCTACAAGCCAGAAGGGAGTGGAACCAAATATTCAAAATATTAAAAGAGAGAAACTTCTAGCCAAGAATACATTATACAGCAAAATTATCTTTCAGATATGAAGGAGAAATATAGACCATCTCAGACACAAAGAAGCTGAAGAAATTCTCCAGCACAAGATCAGCATTTCATCAAACACTGAAGGAGGCTCTTCAACCTGAAACAAAACATCAGAATAAATGGAATAGACTTGGGACAAAAAAAAAAAAGAATTAAAAAAGGAAGAAGTAATGGCCATAGGATATCCTCATATATCAATCATCACTCTAAATGTAAATGGACTGAACTTACCAATAAAATGACACAGAGTAGCAGACTTGATTATAAAACAAAACCCATCCCTATGATGTCTCGAAGACACACATCTCAGCTACAAGGACAAACGCACACTCAGAGTGAAAGGATGGAAAGCAATACTTTAAGCAAATGGTCTCCAGAGAAAAGTAGGAGTTGCCATAATGATATGTGATGAAACAAACTTCAGGTTAAAAAAGATAGCAAGAGACAAAGATGGACATTACATAATGATAAAAGGCACAATACAACAAGATTTGACACATACACACACATACACACACATACACATATACACATATATATGTGTGTGTGTGTGTGTGTGTGTGTGTGTGTGTGTGTGTGTCCCCAACCAGGAAGCACCAAAATACACAAAGCAACTACTAACAGATCTGAAAGGAGAAACTGAAAAAGCACAAGCATTGTGGGAGACTTAAACATCCCCTTAACAGCCACGGACAGATAATCCAAACAAAAAATAAATAAGGAAATACCAGCTTTAAATGATACATTGACATTTACAGGACACTTCATCCAACAAAAGAAGAGTATATCTTTTTTCTAGTACATATGTAACATTCTAAAGGATAGATCATATTCTGGGGCAAAAAAACTAACCTCAGTAAAGTCAAGAAGATTGAAATCATACCAAGTTTATTCTCAGATGACAAAGCTTTCAAATTGAAGAAAAACTGCAGAAAGATAGCAGAAAAAAACACTTATACATAAATATTAAACAACATGGTATTTAAAAATGACTGGATCAAAGAACAAATAAAAGGATAGATTAAAAATTACATGGAAACTAATGACAATGAAAATACATATCGAAATTATTGGGATGCAGCAAAAGCAGTAATAAGGGAAATTTATATCCCTTATTACAGGCCTATCTTAAGAAACAAGAAAATGGAAGATTCCCTGGTGGTGCAGTGGCTAGGCTTCAGCGCTCTCAATTCCGTGACCTGGGTTCAATTCTCAGCCAGGGAACTACCAAAACAAAACAAAACAAAACAACAACAACAACAAAAAGAAACAAGAAAAATCACAAGTAAATTTCCTAACATCCCATCTTAAAGAACTCAAAAACAAACAAACAAAAACAACAACAAAAAAAAAAACAAAGTCAGCAGAAGAAAAGAAATAAAAATTAGAGTGGAGCTAAATGAAATTGAGAACAGAAATACAATAGAAAACATTAATGCAACAAAAAGCTAGTTCTTTGAAAAATATCAACAAAATTGAAAAACCCTTAGCTAGACTAACCAAAAGATGAAGTAAAAGGACACAAATATTCAGAATTACAAATGAAGGGGGAGAAATTATGACTGATACCACAGAAACCAAGGAATCATAAGATATTGTGAAGTGTTTTATGCCACTAAATTTAACAATCTAGAAGAAATGGATAAGTTTCTAGAAACATATAGTCTACCTAGAGTGAACTAAGAAAGACTGGATAATTTAAATATGACCAGCCCAGACACTCTAAACAAATAATTGTACCAAGCATTCAAAGAACAATTAATGCCTATCCTTCACAAACTCTTCCAAAAAAATGAAGATGAAGCAATAGATCCCAACTCATTCTACAAGGCCAACATCATTCTAATACCAAAGCCTGGTAAAGACAAAACAAAAAAGAAAACCATATACCGATATCTCTAATTAACACAAATGCAAAAATCCTAAACAAAATATTAGCAAATAGAATACAACAATGCATCAAAAAGATTATATACCACCATCCAGTGAGATTCATCCCAGAGACACAAGAATGGTTCATCATAGAAAAATCAATCAACACAACACAGAAACAAAATAAAAGGTAAAAACCATGTGATCATATCAATTGATGCAGAAAAAGTATTTGATAAGATACAACGCTCACATGTGATCAAAATACTAAATAAAATGGGTATAAAAGAAAAGAACCTCATCATAATAAAGGCCATATATCACAAACTCTCAGCTAATATCATACTGAATTGGAAAAAGTGAAGCCCATTCCCCTAAAATCAGAACAAGACAGGAATGCCCTGTGTCACCTCTATTGTTTAATATAGTACTGGAAGTTCTATCCAGGGCAATCAAGAAAGAGAAAAGAATAAAAGTTATTCAAATTGAGAGAGAAGAAGTCAAACTGTCACTATTTTCAGATGACAAGATTCTTCATATAGAAAATTTAAATACTCCACCAGAAAACTATTAGAAACAATAAATGAATACAGTAAAGACGCAGGATAAAAAATCAATTGCATTTCTATATATAAACAAGAGAACTTCAAAAAAGAAATAAGAGAATCAATACATTTTGTGATAACAACAAAAACAGTACAATATCTGGTAATTAACAAAGAACATGGCAGATTTATACATGGAAAACTTTAAGACACTTATGAAAGACATCGAAGAGGACACAAAAAAGTGGAAAGATATTCCGTGTTCATGGATAGGAATACCTAACATTGTAAAAATGGCCATATTATCCAAAACAATATACAGATTTAATGCAATTCCCACCAAAATCTTAGAAACATACTTTCATAAAATAAATTTAAAAGTTATCAGATTTGTACGGAACCTCAAAAGATCTCGAATCACCAAAGCAATACTACATAGAAAGAATAAGGCTGGAGGTATCACATTCCCAGATTTCAATTTATACTACCAAGCATCAATAATCAAAATAGCTTGGTATTGGTGGAAAAACAGACACACAGACCAACGGAATAGAATTGGAAACTCATAAATAAATCCACAAATATATGAAAAAATGATTTTTTTAAAAGGAGTGAAAAATACACAATGGGGAAAAGAAAGCATCTTAAGTGAATGATCCTTGGAGAATTGGAAAATCATATGCAAAAGCATAAACCTGAGCCATGACCTGTCACCATATGCCAAAATTAATTCAAAATGGATTAAAGACCTCCACATAAAACCCAAAACAATAAACTCTATAGAAGTAAACAGTGGTACTAAGCTTACAGAGTTTGGGCTCAGGGAAGACTTCATGAACCTGACCTGAAAGGTAAAGGAAATAAAAGCAAACATATATAAATGGAAATGTATTGAACTTAAAAGCTTCTGCACAGCAAAACAAACATCAATAAAGCAAAAACACCATCAAACAAATGGGAGAAAATTTTTGCAAATAATAAATCTAATAAGACATTAATATCTAAAATACATGAAGAATCACTGTGACTCAACAACAAAACAAACAACCCAATTAAAAGGTGTGGAGACAACCTGAACAGATACTTCACCCATGAAGACATAGAAATGGCCAACAGACATGAAAAAATGCTCAACTTCATTAGTTATTAGGCAAATGCAAATCAAAACCACAATGAGATACCACCCCACACCTGTTAGAATGGTTATTATCAACAAGACAAGGAATAACAAGTGCTGGAGAGGATGTGGAAGAAAAGGAACTCTCACATACTGCTGATGGGAGTGCAAACTGGTACAACCACTATGGAAGACGGTGTGGAGGTTCCTCATGAAATTGAGAATGGAATTACCATGTGATCTGGCAAACCTCCTTCTTGGTATTTGCCCAAATAATTGGAAAACCTTACTTCTCAAAGATTTATGTACCCCAATGTTCGTTGCAGCACTGGTCATGGTGTCCAAGACACGGAAACACCAAAGTGTTCTTTGATAGATGAGTGGATATAAAAACTGGTACATATATACTATGGAATATTACTCAGCTATAAGAAAAGATGAAATACTGCCATTTTGGACAAAATGGATGAAACTTGAGATCATCATGCTAAGCTAAATAAGCTAAACAGAAAAAATAAAAAACAACCACCATATGACTTCACTCATATGTGGAATATAAAACCAAAAGCAACTATGGGCATGGGCATAGTCAATAGTTTAGTGGTTACCTGAGGGCAAGGGGGAGGTGGCAAGTGAGGAGAGAAGGGGTGAAAGAAGAGAAAGGGGAAGTAAAGTATATGGTGATTGAAAGAGAACTGATTCAGGGTGGTGAACACATAATGCAACACATTGGCAATGTACTGTAGAATTGTACACCTGGAATCTATGTAAATTTTTGCTAACAATGTCACTTCCATAGGTTTATCAATAAATAAATAAATAATAATAGAATCCAATATCAAATTTGTTCTGAATATTAAATAATAATAATAAGAAGAACAATAATCATAGCCTGGGATTCAGACCATATTAAGACTTGCTGTCAGAGAACTGAATGTGAACTACTTGATATTGTTGGGCTCTTGTGATTATATATATTAGGCCTGGTATAGAAGTCATAGATGTTTCTTTACAATACCTGAGCTCCCTTATCTAGTTTCTGGAGAATAAGTATTCACATTTGAATGAATTTGTATGAGACTTCCCAATCATTTAATAAGTAAATCTGTTATATATCCTAGGCTACAGGCATCACCTAGGTGACATCACTGTATTCATTCTGAGGCAGTAGCCCTGTGAGAAAAGAAATCTCTCCTTCCTGGGTTCGGGGAAAACCATATTAACAGTGTAGATTAGATATTCATCTCTGAATGTGGAAGTAAAGGCCCAACTTGTTAAGTCTATGCTCATATTCAAGTCATCAAATTGCAAGTAGAGATAACAGGAAGTGGAGTGGGTGTAGAGCTGAAACTACTAATGCGTTCAAAGTAGTTCAGTTTTCTAGACTTCTGTTAGCATTCTCTGGGAGTGAGATCAGAGGTAGAAAAAGCAGGTAACTAAATGTGATCTTTGCAAATACAAAGGACAGGTTTTTTTAATTCAAGATCCTTCATCTGTAAATTTGCTACATCTTATTATAAAGATCAAAATAATTTGGAGGTGTAGCAGTAGGGAGGAGAGTTCTCTTTCAGAATTATCTTACAAGAATCTGGGAAGTCTCCTAATTAGAGCCTGATTGTGGCTTTGGTGCTAGGGGCTGGTGTCAAGGGTTTATATGTTATGGTAAATAATTCATGGGAGCAGGAAACTCAAGGCTCTGAGAAAGAATAGGAAAATATCTGGCAGTCCCATCCCAAACAACTGAAGTTAGAGGACATTAGGCATCCACAATAAGCAGCATAGGTGGCAGGATGTCAGAGTACCAGAAAGAAATAAAAATCAACAAGGGCAGAACAAAAATCAGTCAATCAGAGAGTTTGTAGTACTTGGCAAACATAAAACATTCTCTTTTTTTGTTGTTTAAACTCACCAGCTCTATGGAACAGGCTTGAATCTGGATTAGACACAAAGATGACACTCATATCCAAAGTGTTGGATTTTTGAATGGTTGGCCCCAGGATGAAATATAATAAATGGAATTTAGTTTTTAGGTTTTCTCCCATCCCTTTTGGCATTCTTTCATCCCAGGCATCACTTGCTGCATCCAGCCACACAGTATCCACCTATCAAGTCTATCCTCCCACAAAGCCCAAGGCCCAGAAATATGCATCTTGGTTCCCCTTCCATGCTCTCTTTCAGTCAGTCAGTTCAAGACATAGCAGATTGAATGTTGCCCAATATGTCTTTCCTTTGCATTTTAGTGGATATTTTTTAACAATAATGTATGTTAGTGATATTACCAAAGCAATAATTCTAATATTGAGAACATATCGCTCTCTGGCATATCTGTGAGTATTCGGAGGGCTGGTTTAAAACATCACAAATTTATTCTCATATTACTCTGGAAGTCAGAAGTCTAAAACAGGTCCCAATGGGTTAAATTTACAGTGTGCACAGGACTGGTTCCTTATGAAGTCCCTAAGGGAAAAATCCACTAATTTGCCTTGGTCAGTTTCTAGTAGCTGCCTCTATTCCTTGGCTTTTGTCCCATTCTTCCCTCTTCAAAGTGCATCACTCCAATCTTTGCTTTTGTCATCACACCTCCTCCTCTTTGCCTCTTTCTGAGTACCTCATATTAGAAACATCGTGATTATATTTATTGGACCTATCTAAATAATCCAGAATAATCTTACAATATCAAGATCCTTAACTTAATCATAACCGCAAAGTTCCTTTTGTGTACAAGGTAATATATTCACTTTCTAGGGATTAGGACATGAAACTATTTGGAGTACCATTATTCAACCTACCACAGGGAACATTTCAAATTGTACATGGTTCAGACATTCTCTGTGTCTGAACATAGCTCAGAGATTAGAGATTTTTAAAATGTAAAATAACTCAATATTACTTTTATTCAATGATCATCATTTTCCAAAGTCTGTAAGTAGGGGGTAGGAGGACACGTGTTACAAAAGTTCTAGAATGGAACATTTAAAATTGGCCTCTTAGCTGAGAAAATCCACTGACAAATATGATCAGACTCTGTCTTGTGCTTGCATTTGAAGGCCCATTTCATGACAATTCATTTTATTGCTTCTGCTGCTTTTTCAATTTTCCAATACATTTGCTCTTGAGCCCAAATGGTGCTCTCTGGCTGGTTAGTGATTAAAAGCCAGCTTTCTTCAATTCTGGCCTCAATCAAAGAAATAGGAAGTGGACATTTGGAAAAATTATCTGGAAATGTTGGGAAATTAAAACTGAAGGGAATCCAATTGTTCTTCAGAAATGTCTAAAGAAATTAGAGCAATGGTGAATCAAAATGACATCCTACTTAGTTTACAAGGTCCTGCATTATTTGCACTCTATGGGGTAGGAGATGGCCTAAATCTCTGTGTTCAGGGAATCTGTAAAAACATCAGAAGCTAAGGGAAAGGGTGTAATAGTGAGCAAGACAAACACTTTCCAAGGCCACTGCTTCCTAAAATTTGTGTTCTAGAAACATATATAATAGTTACCAGTGAGTGTATGCTTACTATGTGCTAACCACTGTGTTAAGCACACTACACATGTCTTGTCATTTACTTTAACCTTCATAACAACCAAGTAAGGTAGTTAATATTATAGCATTTTACAGGTTAGGAATTCAAGGTACAGGGATGTTAAATGATTTGCCTGAAATCAAACAGTTTCTATAAACCAGAGGTAAAATCTGAGCCCAAGTATGTCTGACTCCAAAGCCCATGCTGCTATTTGCCATGTTATACTGATCTACATAGACCCCCAGTTAAGGAATTCTATGCTAGCATTGTGGAAGTTTAACATGTCATAAAGGTCATCACACTTCACTAAAACTATTGTACTCACGAGTTTAATTTCTACATTAAGGGAAGCACCAGGGGGAGGATTTCACCACATTTACATGAATATTTGTAACAAGTAAGACCCAAGGATGTGTATCTTTAAAAAACTAATTATGTAACCATATGCTAGCCAGGGCCAAAAATAATATGGCACATATATTATCATGCAGGGGTAAACCCCCTTAAGGAGACCTGTGTCTAAACAGAGTGTTAATTCCAATAAATATCTTACTTGTAATAATCTTGTTTCCTCTTTATATGCATTTTTTAAAGAGCCCTATCCAATCATTTCTTATACACCTTATGAATGGAAGAAGTTCTAGGTCTCACATCCTCCACTTAAAAGATTCCATAAGCCATCTATTTTCAAACATCCAGACTGGTTCAAGATATGAAGGACTTCTTTGGCCTAGGATCTGAGAATTTTTTAATAGACAAGAAAAAATAAAAGAAAACAAGGTATATAGGTAACTTACTCAGAGATTTAGAAGAGATTATAATTTGGAATATTGATTATAGCAGCCAGCTAAAGTGGTGCAGTGCCTTAGCTTAATGATACAAGCAGGATGTCATCAAAATTTGCTCATCAGGAGCTTCCCCTATGCCTGAATCCAGTACCCCTTACCTGTATTACATGTTGTCACAACTCCTGCAAGTTTGAGTCATTCATTCAACAAACCTTTATTAAGGATAATATCATTATGCTAGACACTTTAGAGGTTACAAAGATGTAAAAGACACAATCCTGCCCAAAATATTACATCTATCTTGTTATTTAGATGCCCCAGCTAGTACAGAAACCATAGGAAACAAAAGAGGAAAACTTGTTCAGTGATCAAATTCACTTAAAGTTGAGTCATTTTCCTTCTCATCATTGTTCTATACCCTTCTCCCTACAACTCCTCTGTCCCTAGTCTCATTCTGTAAAACTCAGACTGCCATTTCTCTGCCCTCCTCAAGTTATGACCCACTTCTTTTTTAATATCTTCCTGTTGCTTCATGAGATTTTCCTCAAAATCTTTCTGATACATGATGATTCACCTATTCTCATGCATCACACTATCCCTAATTCCAACACATACACCAACAACAAAAACAATGAAGCCTGCAGTTTGAATTCAGACCATATAAATCAAAGAACTAGCAACCACTTGGTGGCAGCATACACAAATTCAAATAGCAGAAACAATTTCTAAATGAGAACAGCCTAAATTTACAAAACTAAAGTTAGAAAATGCAGAATTTGCAAAGCTGAAGTTAGAAAATGATAACGATATCACAGCTATAAAGTAGTTTCAGTTGTACTCAGGAAGATTGAATTGAGAGTGTGTTGCAGTCCTGATAACTGCAAGAGAAAGAATACAAAATTTATTATGGGAGTAAGGAGTACATGCTCAAGGCCATAGCACAAGATAGAGCCCTGAGTCCTAATGTTTTAGCACGAATGGCAGAAAGTCTGTTGTACCTCTATATTCCCTTAGAGAAAACCAAAGTTAGACTAATTAAATAATCCAAACTATTGGAAGAAATGATGATCCAAATGAAAATGTACATATACACAGTTTTCCTTCCAGTATAATGGGCCATTAATAGGATACTTACAATAATATAAGCAGCAAGTGTATAGCTTTGCAGAATGTACCCATAGAAATTCAAATCCTCCTCTGGGAATTGTATCAAATATCAAATGAGTTCCCATTGATACAAAAGGCAGTGGGCTGGCATAGATGCCTTCCTGAAGCTCTTGAATTCTACAAAAACACAGAACATGTAGCCAGAACATGATAATGGTTATTAGCTCAGCACAACAATGTGTTTTTGATATCTTTGGAAAGCGGTGCTCAAAAAAGCTTTGCAATTGGCCCCTTAGCCAAATTATCTTCACTAGATTAAGAAATGCCTAAGACGCTAAAAAACAGTTACTCCTGTTCTCATTAGAGCTTTTCTATTTCTAGGGGAGTAAGTGTATAGTTTTCATCCATAACAAGATACTCAAGCCAGGAAGTTTAATGGTAAAAAGCAAAAAAATATTTTAGCTCAGCTGGCATACATATGACCAAAGTCAATCAAAAACATAGATTGAGTCTAATATGTAACTATTCCTGTAACTAACCCTGTGTTTGCTGGTATAGGGTAGACAGAAAAATATTGGCATGGTGCCTGATCTCAAGTGCTTACAATCTAGTTGGAATGTAAGATAATATACAAAACAATTACATTAAAAAATGTTGTTTGGATTGCTCAGAAGCTAGGTGCTAATATCATTAAGAGAAGAGGAAAGCAGCTCTCTGCTCCTCCTGTTTGACAGACAGACAGCTGCATCATCTAGCACAGTGCCAGCACAACCATGAAGCACAATGATGAAGTTCGGGGTGAATGTATTTGGCCGTATTGGGTGCCTGGTCACCAGCACTGTTCTTAACTCTGGTGAAGTGGACATTGTCACCATCAATTACCCCTTCATTAACCTCAACTTTAAGGTCTACATGTTCCAGTATGATTCCACCCATAGTAAGTTCAAAGGCACAGTCAAGGCTGAGAACAGGAAACTTGTCATCAATGGAAAACCCATTACCATATTCCAGGAGAGAGATTTCATCAAATGAGGTTATGCTGATGCCAGGTATGTTGTTGAGTCCATGGTTTCTTCACTACCTTGGAGAAGGCTGGGGCTCACTTGAAGGTGGAGCCAAGAGGACCATCATCCCTGCCCTCTCTGCAGATGTTCCCATGTTTGTGATGGGTGTGAACCATGAGAAGCATGACAAGTCCCTCAAGATGGTCAGCAATGCTTCCTGCATCACCAATTGCTTGCCCCCCTGGCCAAGATTATCCATGACAGCTTTGGCATCATGGAGGGACTCATGATTACAGTCCATGGCATCACTGCCACCCAGAAGACTGTGGATGGCCCCTCTGGGAAGCTGTGGTGTGATGGCCAAGGGGCTGCCCAGAACATTATCCCCACTTCTACTGGTGCAGCCAAAGCTGTAGCTAACGTCATGTCTGAGCTGAATCAGAAGCTCACTGTCGTGGCCTTCCATGTCTCCACCCTCAACATGTCAGTTGTGGATCTGACCTGCTATCTAGAGAAAGCTGCCAAATATGATATCAAGAAGGTGGTAAAGCAGGGGTCAGAGGTCCCCTTCAAAGGCATCCTGGGGTATGCTGAGGACCAAGTTGTTTCCTGTGACTTTAACAATGACACTTACCATTCCACCATTGATACTGGGGCAGGCATTGCCCTCGATGACCACTTTGTTAATCTCGTGTCCTGGTATGACAATGAATTTGGCTACAGCAACAGTGTGGTGGGCCTTATGATCCACATGGCCTCCAAGGAGTGAGAGCCCCCTGGTCCACCAGCCCCAGTGACAGGAAGAAAGGCCCCCAGCTACTGGGAAGTCCTTTTTCTAAACTGATTCCCCGAAACACTGAGGATCTCCTTACTTCCACAGATTCCATTCCAGGCAATCTGAAGTGGGAGTAGGGGGCTGAAGAATTCCTATTTTTTCCTGTAGCACCAATAAAGTTCACTGTACCCAGAAAAAATAAAAATGTTATTTGAAGTTGTCAAGAACTGTGAGAGGTCTAATATTTCATGGATACTGTTAGAAAATATGAGATTCCTGGATTAAAGATGAAGAACAATTTATTGCCCATAGCAATAGCAGTAGTCAAGAGTATCAATATTTTGCATTGGTTCTGGAGTCCCAGGTCCAACAGAGCAATGTGAAAAGGGCCAAATTACACCTGCACATGCAGTAGGTTTCATTTCAGGAGATGAACCCTGAGCTTACATAATCTTTTGTAATGAGCAGTAAGCATGCTTGCTCTTTGCTCCAGAGGGAGATACTATCTCCATACTATACAAGGCTTTTCCCTATACAGATATCCTTTACAAATAGTATGGAATAATGAGAAGGCCGTGCCTCATTTGCAAGACATTTAGATACAGGACAGACTGGGTAGTTTGGCAAGGATTTGTGGAGTCATGGATTTGATAGGAGGTTTCAGATTATAGCACAAACGGCTCATGCAGATTCTTGTTCATTACAAAGAACATGTCCTAAAGATAAGAGATTTTCTAAAATAGTTAATAAAATTCTAAAAGCTTCAGAGCTGCAAAGGCCTCTGTCCAATATACACATTTTGACTTCTCTGAGTCCCAGATAAGTAAAGTGGTCCTAATAGTGATATACAACTAGTATGTTTCTTAAGTCTGATTAGACATGTATATTTTGTACTTGCTGAACAATTTCCTACTTTTCATAGTAAGATACTGGTAGAGCACCTGATTAGAAATAAAACTACTACCTGCACCGGATTTATACTAATGTATTGACATCTACAGCACTCATTAAATAAACTGTAAATCTAGTACACTGAAGTCATTTTCCACCAAATAAAATCAGGGTTCAATGAAAAGAATCAACATTGTAGCATACTTAATGTCTGGCACTTGCAGAGGGTCTCTGACTAGGTTTTCAGACAAAGATAAAAAATTGTGGGTTCATGAAATAGTGCTGATTAAATAAGTCACAGTGCAAGCATCCTATTGAGAGCTGGGAGTTTAAGGGCACTAATTGACTCAAATTGACTAGTTGGTGAAGCCATCTAAAGATTCACATTTCTTTATTTACTAATTTGTTTGTACTTCACTACTTTCTCCAGATTAACAAGATCCATAAATGATATTACTTGCTTTACTTAAAAATACTTTTGGTTCCTCTCAAATTGCATAGCAGCAGAATTGTGGAAAGGGTAAGGGGGGAATATAATAAATATCCAGAATACTAAAACTCAATCCAAAGTATAAGGAAACCATTTTGTATTCATGAGGAATCTAGATAAAATAATATCTTGAGCCAAGAAAGTTAATTGAGCTTAAATATATTTTTTACTAGCTTTCATTAAATCTGGCACAGAAAGTCAAAGAAGCTAATGTCAAACAAATAAAATTCTACTGGTGAGTTTGTGATTTTGTATGCAAACCATGACACAATGTGAGAAAATAATAGCTCTTTTCAAAGTCAAGAGTATACTGATATATAAAGGCCAAACATGTAATGACGTTAAGTATGTCTGTCAGCCTTAACCATGATTTTCCACCTCCAGACTTCCAATGACTTTTCCTTAACTAAAAAATCATTGCCACCACTGAGCTCAAGTAGGATTAGCTTGTTTTGGTGACATAAATTACTTTAACAGAAGACTAATGTTGAGATCAAGGAAGATGGTAATCGCATTGCAGCTAGCAATTCACACCTGAAGTATATTTGCATTCAGGTATAGGTACCATATGAAACAAGAAAACTTAAAAGTTATAGTGTGTCCAGAAAGGAGCAACCAATATTATTAGGAGGCTTGGATTCTTAGCCTCTGAGAACTAGTTGAAGAAACTAAAGATGTTTAGCCAGGAAAAGACTTAATAGGAAACCATTAGTAGTGTCTTCAGACCTTGGCAGAGTTAGTATGTTATTTATTTATTTATTTATTTATTTATTTATTTATTTACTTATTTACTTATATTAAATTTTACTTACAATATTGTTACAATTTCAGGTGTACAGCACAGTGATGATTCATTTATATAACTTACTAAATCCTCATTTCAAAACATCTGCTTCCCCTCTAACACTATACATAGTTATTACATTTTGTTGACTATATGCCCTATGTTGTATTTTATGTCTCTGTGACTATTTTGTGACCATGAATTTGTACTTCTTGATTTCTTCCCCTTTTTTCCACCCCTCTACTCTCCTCCCATCACCACAACAAATCTAGTACCTTTCTAACAGCACACACTGTTACTGCAAACTTCTCCTTGATCATTGCCTTGTAAAAATCAAACTAAATTTCTCCATCCCTTTCCCTTATTTTTCCCGCTTTCCCAAGTCTCCTCCCATCTCAAAGAAGATTCTAACATTCTTTGTAGTACTGGTTTGGTGGTGATGAATTCCTTTAACTTTTTTCTTGTCTGAGTTCTTTATTTGTCCTTCAATTTTGAATGCTACCCTTGCTGGATACATTCTTCATGGTTGTAGATCCTTGGTTTTAATCACGTTGAATATTTTCTAGCCTGTAAAGTTTCTGGTGAGAAATCAGCTGAGAGTCAAATCGGTGTCCCTTTGAAAATTACTCCTTGCACTTCTCTTGCTGTTTTTAGAATTTTCTCTTTTTCTTTAACTTTTGTCATTTTAGTTATGATGTGTCTCAGTATGTTTCTGTTTGGGATAATCTTGTTCGGGACTCTTTGTGCTTCCTGGGCTTGTATGTCTATTTCCATCACCAGGTTAGGAAAATTTTCAGTCATTATTTCTTCAAATAATTTCTTTTTTTTTTTTCTTTTTGGTATGTGGGTAGCTCCCTGGCTGGGAATCGAACCCAGGCCGCAGCGCTGACAGCACCAGCGCCGAAGCCTTAAGCCGCTACACCATCAGGGAACTCCCTTCAAATAATTTCTTGATACCTTCCCTTTCCTCTGTCCTTTCTGGTATACCTATTATTCTGATAATATTACATTTGGTATAGTCCCAGAGGAATCTCAATCCATCCTCATTGTTTTTGGATATTAGTTTCTTGTGTTCTGGTTGGGTGTGTCCTGCTTGCTTTCCCTGCAATTCACTGCTTTGCACTTCTATTTTATCTAGTTTGGTGACTTTTATTCTATTCTTCATTTCAGTCCATGTAGTCATTATCTCTGTCTGGTTCTTTATAATGGTTTGTAAGTCCTCTTTAATGCTTGCTATCTCTCTGTTGTAGTTACAATTTAGATCCTTAAACATTTTTATAATCATTGGTTTGAGCTCTGTTTTTGATGGATCATCTGACCTCATCTCCTTTATTCCTTTTGCCTGCTGTTTGGATTTATTTTGAGCTCCCTTTCTCTGGTTTCTCATTTGTCCACCTCTCTAGACTCTCACTGCTACAGTTTCTTTGGTGTTCACTGCTGGTACTGGACAGTCAGAGGTGTGTGTGGGAGGGCTGTTTGTGGCATTGTTTTCTTCCTGGAATGTCAGTGGGTTATCCAGGGAGTTTGGACATGATTGCACCTTTCTGTTCCCTGTTTGCCCTGCCTGAGGTTTCTGCCTTGAGCTTTGGGGTCAGTCTCCTATGCTGGTCTTTCATAACATGTTGGTTGTGGGGCAAGAAATGCACATGCAGCCCTCTCTCTCCTTTTCCTTCCCAGCAGAACATTTGTGCTGTGGCTCCTCACTGCCCAGTTGCTCCTCCTCCTCTGGAAACCAGACTGAAGTCCTACCACTGCATTTTGCGGGCTGGTCTGCACCTCCTGCGTGTCAAAATGAGTTCTGTTTGCATTATCTCATGACTCACCTCTAGGCCTTTTTTTTTCCGTCCCATGGATTGAATTAGCTCCAGAGCACTCTCCCACTACCTTCTTCCTCCTTCCTCTCCCAATGGTAGAGTTCCAAGTGGGGACCTACACACACTTCCCCTTTTATTTCTCTTTTGTTTAACCTCTGCCTACCTGCAGGTACCTTAATGGGATGAGTAGGTTTCTTAGCTGTGATTGTGCATCATATAGAGAGTCATTGGTTGAGTTATAGATGTTTAATTAGTTGTAATCTTTAGAGGAGTGTTCAGAGGTACCTCTCACACCACCATATTGTTGCTCTTTGGTTCACCCATTTGATATGTTATTATTTTTAATAAATTACTTAGCCTGGGTGGCTCCAGAGAACAGCAACAACAACAAAAATAGAGCTATTGGCATAGTTGAAAAAGAAAACAGAATTCAATTCAGTTAAATAAATTTCTTTCAATTGCAGCTATCTATAAATGGGGTAGGAACCAAGGAGAGCAAGATGAATCTTCTGAATAGATTATTTCATTTGCAGTGTTATTCTCCCCCTGCAAATAAAGCCTTTATTTTTGTCTTAAAAACTTTATATGATAGGACCATAGGATGTTGGAGGAAAAGGCAATCAAAAATCATTTAAGCTTCCAATTAAATCTATATTGCAGACCTTATGAACCAAGGCTACCCAATAAAGTTGCAAAAGAATCACTTGTGAGAAATTTGAGATGTCACAATGGCTGACATTATTCTTGCCTGTAATTATATACACTTTTAAATCCCCTTAAAAATAAAATTTCAACTTTCTTTGTGCCTGGCTGACAGTGCCAATGGTTTTACTATTTGTTTCCTCTAGCATCCTCTATCAGTACACTGGAGAGCCAAGCTTCCTCTCCATAACAAAGAGCTCCATTTTAGGTGTAATATTTCTAAATTCAGTTTCTACACCACAAAGAACCAAAGAAGTAGATCTTCTCTCTCTTACTACATTTCCCACCTATTTAAATATGTGGACAGACTCCTTCCATGTGTAAGGGAAGACAACTGCTCCCAGTTTAGAAATCCAAATAGAAAGAAAAAATGGTTTATACCCACCACAGTATCCAAAAGTCAGTCCAGACAAAGCATATGGCTGGCCCTGCTTAGATGCTCATCTCTAAACCATTGTTGCCAAAAGATAGAATATACTATTATGTAAGAGACTTATTCTGGATTAGACCACTACCACTATAGCCAGCATTGTGAGGTATCATGATTAACAATCCCACCAGGATCACAGAAGGGACAGTTCCTCATAGAAGATTGGATATAACAAAACATCAGATGCCAATCCCACAAATGTCACCTCAATCTATTATAATTATTTAATTTATTCTCATTCAATTGAAATAAGATAAATACTTTTCCCAAAGTCTATTAGCTATATAATAGAGCTGGAATTTAAGGCCAATCTTGACTGATTCCAAATGCCCTAAGTCAGCGATATTCAGTCTTTTGGCTTCCATGGGCCACATTGGAAGAAGAAAAATTGTCTTGGGCCACATATAAAATACACTAACACTAAAAATGGCTGATGAGCTAAAAAAAAAAAAAAACAAAAAACAAAAACTCAATGTTTCAAGAAAGTTTACAAGTTTGTGTTGGAATGCCGCAACCTGTGGGGGTGAACAGGGGAACCTGAGTGGAGGTGACAGAGAATGAAGGAAAACATGCAGACACAGACACAGATACAGACACAGGCCCAGCTACAGGCATGCTAGAAAAGCTTGAACCAGGTGGTCCTCTGAGCTCAGATGGAGATACAGAGACCCAGTCTGACAGCCATATGTTTATTTTATAGGGCAAGTAATCAAAAAGTGCAGGAACAGAGAAATCTTTCCCTTATCCCACCCAGCCCTTTACAGCATCAGCAGACAAAAAGTCCATGGTTTGCCAGTGTCCTTGTAATTAATCTTGATGCACCAAATGTCCTTTTGCCTTCCTTGAGAGAGTAAGCCAAGAATCATGTGCTTGCTTGCTTCCAGAGGCCAAGCAGCCTTGCAATACTTGTGCCTGCCAGAATCTTAAACACAGAAGCTGCCTTGCTAGAGCCTGCTTTTTCACCTTGCCATGGACTTCAGTTCACACGCTTCCTACATTGGGGCACCTTCAAATCTGTCCTGGGCTGCATTCAGCTCATGGGCCGTGGATTGGATAATCTTACCTAACTCTTACCCCTACAGCTTCCAATTTTATTATCACCCCACCCAGCCACCATGGAGTGGTATCCAGTGCCCTCTGGTTACATCCTTTAACCCCACTAAAAACCTGTTCTGAGAAAAACAGTTGACAAAAGTATTCACACTCAGCTGTCTGACATTGAGTGACTGAGATTCTGGTATTCTTGTTAGGTAAATTACAAATTAGTACCTATCAACTTTAGGAAGCAGAGTGGCTTCATAATTAAAGCAATGAATTTAATACTCTGACAGACTTGAATTTTCATCTTTCCTCCAACACTTGCTAGGTGTATAATCTTGGTAAAGTTATCACTTTGAATTTCAGGCTAACTCATCTGTAAAATGAGAATAGTAATACATATTATTATTATAATATGTAATAGTGTAAGAATTGACTGAGTTAGTTCTGCTAAAATTCCCAGTCCAAAACCTGTCACACAGTTCATGTTAAGTAAATATTTATTTTCCTTACTGCAAAGAAATATTTCAAGTTTTATTTTTAACATATAGGTAAAGGGAGTCTGTGGAAGGCCAGAGGGCCTTCCTGTTGCTCTGAAATCATATCATTGAAATGCTTTATATTTATCTAGCCCTAGCATCTTAATTTTCTTCACATATCTTAACTCTTTTGATTATTTTATTAACAACCCATAATAGAGGCAGAGAAAACTTTTTCAAACCATATTTTATTGATTAGGAAATGTAGGTCTTGGAACACTGAGTCACATTACCAGAACTGAGGTTTTTTTGCCTTCTAATCCAGAACTATCTTCTAGTTGATAAGATCATATCTCTTGGAAGTCATGGGAGGGAAGAGAGAGGAAAATACTCTCTTCTCTACATGGAATTCTTGTCCTCCTCTTCCTTTTCCCATCAGTATGTTCAGACTTGGAAGTTTTTCATGGGTTTCTCAAGGGCGCCATAAAAAACTGTCTTTACATATAAAATTACTTCAGCAAAACAAAAGAAGGGCATCCTCTTTCACAGCTTGTAACATATTTTTCTGTTGTATTATGAGGGCTGTCTGGAAAGTATCCAGACATATGATATGAAAATTAGATGCATCTATGGCTGGATTTTTTCTTGACAGCCCTTGTACTTTCCAAAATTAGTTATTCAGTCATAAATGTCACCCATGTGAAATTTATTCCCTCCATAGACTTCGCTTCTGCTGCTTCTTAGCAGAAATATAGCACATCCTGTGAGTCTCTGCTGTATGGATTGTCTTTCCCACCAGCAGGTCTACCTGAGTACTGGACTGATGTGCGGTTTATTGCTGTATCCAAAATAGCAGCCAGCACAGGACTTGGCCCACAGAGCAAGGAGCTAAGTGAATGTTTGTTAAATGAAGTAATAATTATACAAAGTGATAACTATTTTGTTGATTTAATGACAATTAAGGGATACTTTCTGCCCTTTAGAAGCTCAGTGCCTACTTGGAAGCATTTTTACATACCCTATTATATAAAAATGGAAAATAGTGACTGGATTTTAATCACCTCTGTATCCCCATCACCTACCATAATTCTAAGCACACCCAGTACTTCTTAAAGTTGCCCACCTAACTATCTCTAATGGCAAAGCAGAGTAGATACATATCCCTGAAGGAATATGGGGACCTAGTTAGAAGAATCTTTTACAAGTATAATTTTCTTTGAAGTCTTGTATTATAACTTAAAATTTTATATAAATATTATACTCTACGATGCAGCCATTTATACTTAATTTTTTTTTAAAAAATCACTTAACACTGAGTAAAGCTATGCTTCTGAAAGATACCCATGTAACACTAACTCAAACACCTATCCAAGTAGTTAAGATGCTCTAGATTCTACTTATCAGGCCTAGTGAAGGGCTTGATGGCAGTTTTCATGAAGTTTCTGGTCTTTCTTAAGGCTAACTGACACAATAAGGAGTGAGGATGAACTGTGCTTGGATTTTTGTCTAAAATGATTTCCCAGAATGCCCCCAAATGTCAAGGTTCAATTGATAAACTAGGCAACAACCCAGAAGCAAAGGAACACAGCCATTTTGGGGGCAGGGAATGGGGATGGTGTAAGAAGGGCTGGCCTGCCTGTGGGTATTTTGCTTTGCATCAGCCTTGAGAAACACCAGGGATTCAGTCACTGTCCCCATTCAAAAGTATTAGCTCTGACAATAGTGGTCCTGAGTATGTCATAAAACCATACTTGGACCAAGAGTAAGGGGACTTAGCAAATGAGAAAGAATCAAAAGCACCTTAAAAACAAAAGGGCATAAAATGTCTTTACTTATGTCACTATTCTGCAGGAAAAAAATGAGATGAATTAAAGAAAAATAAAAGTTTTCAATAAGCCAGTACCTATGATTCAAAGGCCAGATTTATTGGGGTTTTTTCTGTTTTATGGCCCTAAACTGAGCTCTGATCCCAATCTTTCCTGAGTTTCCAATGCAGGGTATATAGTCAGAGTCCTAACCCAAAAAGTCATCACAAAGTAAGTGGTTGGCCATAAATGAGACAGTTAAAATAATGTGAAAAATGCAGAATAGACCAACACTTTTCAACTTTAATGTACATATGAGTCACCTGGGAATCTTATTAAAATGCAGATTCTAATTCAGTAGGTCTGGGGTAGGATCCAAGATCCTGCATTTTTAAAAGCAGCCTTGTGATGTCCATACCTCCTAATCCCAAGACTACATTTGAGAAACAAGGATCTTGACCTAGACTTCTTTCTATTAATGCTCAACTTCTAGGTTCACTCTTTCCATTTTGATAATCCTATGTGGGCCTTTAAGATTTCAGAGAATAGGTGAAATTTGAATTTATGGCAATCAATGTTTACTCCATGCTATCATTATATTTAAGTGCTTTATATTGACCACTATGCACTACAAATAATCCTGCCTCCCCAGGGCTAATATAAATACATTTGGAGCAAAAGATATCAGGCTGTAGCCAATAAAAACAATAATAATTTGGGCAAAAAATTTACACCAAGTTACTGATGCTCTGACACAAGACATTAATGCAAATATAACACAAGTATCAGAGGGGAAAGAATATGTTATCTATTATTTTCCAAGGACCCTATTATGAATATTTACAGAGTTATTTTAATTAATACTACAACCAGAGGACTTAAGTGAAAAAAATTCTATGCAAGCTGCCCAGTACATAGTAACAATTCAACAAATAGCAACCTTTCAATAAATCTTTAAACTTCCAAGGATACTTTTAAAAAAGGCAAGACCAGTTTTGACAGGAACAGAGATACATAATGGAAACCAAAACACCTTAGAAATACAGAGGAAGATTGCATCAGTGAGGGTTCTCTAGAGAAACAGAATCAATAGCATCTATAGATAAATGATGATGATGATACATACATACATACATACATACATACATACATAGACAGATAGACACATAGTTAGATAGATGATTAGATAGATAGATAGATAGATAGATAGATAGATAGATAGACAGATAGATAGATAAATGGAAAGATAGATTTTAAGGAATTGGCTTATGTAAGTGTGAGGACTGCCAAGGCCAAAATATGTTTGGCCATCCAGCAAACTGGAAACTCAGGTATGAGGTGATGCTGCAGTCTTGAGGCAGACTTTCTTCTTCTCCAGGAAACTTTGGTTCTTGCACTTAAGACCTTCCGTTAATTGGATAAGTTCCACACACATGATTGAGCACAATCTCTTTTTTTTAATTTATTTTTTATTTTTTTAGAAGGTTAATTCTTTTGCAGTTTGGGTTTGTATTTTTATTTTTATTTATTTATTTGCTTTTTGGTATGTGGGTAGTTCCCTGGCCGGGAATCGAACCCAGGCCGCAGCGCTGACAGCGCCAACACCGAAGCCTTAAGCCACTACACCATCAGGGAACTCCTGCACAATCTCTTTTATTTAAAGTCAATTTAGTGTAGATATAACCACATCAACCAAATACCTACACAGCAACACTGAGATTAGTGTTTAATTAAATAACTCGGTAATATAGGCTAGCCAAGCTGACGTCCCAGGTCACTGGTTCTCAGACCTGGCTTCACATTTGAATGACCTGAGGTTTTTTTCCTTTAAATTCTAAAACCAGACCTCATACCAGAAATGTTTCACAAATTTAATAGCTCTCAAGATTATTCCAATGACCAGTACATTTAGAGTGGAGAACAATTAACAGAGAGACTGACTCTCCTCATTTCACAGATGAACAAACTGTGGGCAAGAGGAAAGCAGAGATTCTCACAACTTCTCTTAATAATCAGGGGCTAGATCTGGGATTCAAAACTCATAACCCAGTAAGTTGCCAACACATACCTATGTCAACTTCATCCCCTGAGTAGCTGAACTTACAAAGGGATTCATTATATAAATCTAAAAATTTGCTTGAAAATCACTTGGTGTTCAAGGATGAGATGAATTACATAAAAAAGGCAATCTGTGAACAAAAGGAACAATTTAACAAAGAAATTCAAAACATAAGGAAGATCGAGGTGGATATGCGAGAGATAAATAATACAATAAAAGAAGTGAGAAACGAAATAACTGCCATAGGAAACAGGGCCAACCAGATGGAGGAAATAATTAGTGATATCAAAGATTAGAACATGGAAACAGCACAGAAAGAGGAAGAGAGGGAATATAGAACCAAAAGGATTGAAAGAACTCAGCAAGAACTATCTGACTCCATGAGACAAAACAACGTCAGGACAATAGGATTACAAGAAGGGACAGAACATTCTACAGAGAGCATACTCAAACAAATCGTAGATGAGAACTTTCCAAACCTATGGAAAAATCTGGAACCCCAAGTTCAAGAAGAAAAGAGGTCACCCAGATACCTGGACTCCAACAGATCTTCTCCAAGACACATGGTACTAAAGATGTCCAAAACTAAAGACAAAGAGACAATTCTCAAGGCAGCCAGGGAAAAAAGAATTATAAACTTTAGAGAAAAACTCACCAAGCTAGCATCAGAATTCTCAGTAGAAACACTACAAGCCAGGAGGGAGTGGAATCCAAAATTTAAAACTTTACAAGAGAGAAACTTCCAGCCAAGAATAAATTATCCAGCAAAATTATCTTTCAGATATGAAGGTGGAATAAAGACCTTCTCGGACAAACAGAAGCTGAGGGAATTTGCCAGCACATGGCCAACACTTCAAGAAATACTGAAGGAGGCTCTTCGACCTGTAACAAAACATCAGGAAAAATGGAACAAAGTTGGGGCAACAAGAAAGTAACAAAAATAAAACAAAAACAAACAATCAATTAAGCAATGGCCACAGGAAATTCTCATATATTGATCATCACTCTAAATGTTAATGGACTGAACTCATCAATAAAAAGACACAGAGTAGCAGACTGGATTAAAAAACAAAACCCATCCATATGCTATCTCCAAGAGACACACCTCAGCCAAAAGGACAAACACAGACTCAGAGTGAAAGGATGGGAAACAATACTCCAAGCGAACGGTAACCAGAGAAAAGCACGAGGTGCCGTACTGATATCTGATGAAATAAACTTCAGGTTAAAAAATATAGTAAAAGACAAAGATGGACATTACATAATGATAAAAGGAACAATACAACAATGAGAAGAGTTGACACTAAATAATATATATATTCCCAACCAGGAAACCAAAATATACAAAGAAACTACTAACAGATTTGAAAGGAGAAACTGATAAATGCACAATCATGGTGGGAGACTTAAACACCCAGCTAACAGCCATGGACAGATCCTCCAAACAAAAAATAAATAAGGAAATATCAGCTCTAAAAGGCACATTACAACAATTGGACATAATTGACATTTTCAGAACACTTCATCCAGCCAAAAGAGACTATACCTTCTTTTACAGTGCACATGGAACATTCTCAAGAATAGACCACATGCTGGGACACAAAAGCACCCTCAGCAAATTCAAGATCAAAATCATACCAACTGTACCCTAAGACCACAACGCTTTAAAATTGGAGATCAACTGTAAAAGGAAAGCAGAAAAAATCACATATACATGGAGATTAAACAATATCTTATTAAAAAATGACTGGTTAAAAGAACAACTAATGGCAAGATTAAAAATATATGGAAACTAATGAAAATGAAAATACAACACATCAGAATTATTGAGACACAGCGAAAGCTGTAATAAGAGGGAAATTTATATCATTACAGGCCTATCTTAAGAAACAAGAAAAATAACAAGTAAATACCTTAGCACCCTATCTTAAAGAACTAGAAAAAGAAGAGCAGACAAAACTCAAAGTCAGTAGAAGAAAAGAAATAGAAAACATTAAAGCAGAGCTAAACCAATTAGAGAACAGAAAAAAATAGAAAAAGTTAATATTACGAACAGCTAGTTCTTTGAGAAAATCAACAAAATTGACAAACCACTGGCTAGACTAATCAAAGGACAAAAGGAAAGGACACAAATATCCAAAATGAGAAATGAAAGGGCAGAATTTACCACTGATACCACAGAAATACAAAGGATTATAAGAAAATATTATGAAGGACTTTATACCACGAAATGTAACAACCTAGAAGAAATGGACAAGTTTCTAGAAACTTATAGCCTACCTAGACTGAACAAAGAAGAACTGGATAATCTAAATACATCAATCAACAGCAAAGAGATTGAAATGACTATCCATAATCTTCTTAAAGGCAAAAGCCCTGGGGGAGTTCCCTGATGGTGTAGTGGCTTAAGGCTTCAACGCTGGTGCTGTCAGCACTGTGGCCTGGGTTCGATTCCCAGTCAGGGAGCTACCCACATACCAAAAAGAAAAAAAAAAAAAAAAAGCCCTGGACCAGATCGTCTCACCAATGAGTTTGACCAAACATTCAAAGAAGAATTAATGCCTATCCTCCTCAGACTCTTCCAAACCTTTGAAGAGGAAGCAATACTTCCTAACTCATTCTATGAGGCCAACATTACCCTAATACCAAAGCCTGGTAATGACAACACAAAGAAAGAAAACTATAGACTAATGTCTCTGATGACCACAAATGCAAAAATCCTAAACAAAATATTAGCAAATAGAATACAACAATACATCAAAAACATCATATACCATGATCAAGTGGGATTGATCCCGGAAGCACAAGGATGGTTCAACATATGAAAATCAATCAATGTGATACACCACATAAACATAATAAAAGATAAGGACCATATGGTCATATCAATTGATGCAGAAAAAGCTTTCGACAAGATATAACATCCATTTATGATCAAAACACTAAATAAAATAGGTATGGAAGGAAAGAATCTCAATGAAATAAAGGCCATATATGACAAACCCTTGGCTAACATCATACCGAATGGGGGAAAGCTGAAACCTATTCCCCTAAAATCAGTAACAGGACAGAGATGCCCCTGTTATCACTGCTATTTAATATAGTACTGAAAGTTCTAGCCACAGTAATCATCAAGAGAAAGTAATAAAACGTATCCAAATGGGGAAAGAAGAGGTCAAATTGTCATTATTTGCAGATGACATGATCCTTTACATAAAAAATTCCAAAGATTCCACCAGGAAACTATTAGAAACAATAAATGAATACAGTAAAGTCACAGGATACAAAATCATTGTACAAAAATCAACAGTCCTATATATAAACAATGAATCCTCTGAAAAAGAAATGAAGGAGTCAATTCCTTTTGCTATCAAAAAAAAAGAATGAAATACCTGGGATTTAACTTAACAAAGAATGTGACAGACTTAAACACAGAAAACTATAAGACACTTTGGAGATAAATTGAAACAGACATTAAAAAATGGAAAAATATCCCCTGTTCATGGATAGGAAGACTTAACATTGTTAAAATGGCCATTCTTCCCAAAGTAATCTACAGATTTAATGCAATACCCATCAAAATCCCACAATCATACTTTCGTGAAATAGATAAAAAAAATTCTCAAATTTATGTGGAACCATATATATCTTTGAATTGCCAAAGCAATACTACTTAAAAAGAATAAGGCTGGTGATATTACACTCCCTGACTTCAATTTATATTACAAAGCATCAATATAGTCAAAACAGCTTGGTATTGGCATAAAAACAGAAATATAGACCAATGGACCAGAACTGAAAACCCAGAAATAAATCCACAAATTTATAGATAAATAATTTTCAATAAAGTAGTGAAAAATATACAATGGGAAAAAGACAGCTTCTTTAGAAAATGGTGCTGAAAAAAACTGGAGAAACATATGAAAAGAATGAACCTGAGCTGTGAACCCTCTCCATATAGAAAAATTAACTCAAAATGGATTAAAGATCTTCATATAACACCTGCAACAATAAACTGTGCACAAGAAAACATTGGTACTAAATTTATAGACCTAATACTCAAGGAAGACTTCATGAACCTGACCTCAAAGTCAAGGGAAGTAAAAGCAAAAATAAATGAATGGGACTATATCAAACTAAAAAGCTTCTGCACAGCAAAGAAACCATCAAGAAAGCAGAGAGACAGCCAACTGAATGGGAGAAAATATTTGCAAATAACACATCAGATAAGGATCTAATATCTAAAATATATAAAGAACTAATAAAACTTAATTTTAAAAATCCAATTAAAAGTTGGGCAGAAGAACTGAACAGAGACTTTTCCCATTAAGAAATACAAATGGCCAGCAGACATATGAAAAAATGCTCATTTTCATTAAATATCAGGGAAATGCAAATCAAAACCACAATGAGATCCCACCTCACACCTGTGAGAATGGCTATGATCAACAAGACAAGGAATAACAAGTGCTAGAGAGGATATGGCGAAAAAGGAATTCTTGCACACTGCTGGCGGCAATGCAAATTAGTGCATCCACTGTGGAAGATGGTGTGGAGTTTCCTCAGAAAACTGGGAATTACCATATGATCCAGCAACCCCCTTCTAGGGATCTACCAAAAAACTTGAAAACCTTTGTCTGCAAAGACTTATGTACCCCAGTGTTCATTGCAGTGCTGTTCACAGTGCCCAAAACATGGAAACAACCAAAGTGTCCTGCAACAGATGACTGGAAAAAGAAGCTGTGGTACATATACACAATGGAATATTACTCAACTATAAGAAAAGATGAAATATTGCCATTTGCAAAAAAATGGATGCATCTGGAGATCATCTTGCTTAGCAAAATAAGCCAGACAGAAAAAAACATAAACTGTATGACTTCACTCATATGTGGAATATAAAACTGAAAACAACAAAGAAAAAAAGAATTGAACAAAGAAACAAATAGCCCATGGACACAATCAATAGTTTAATGCTTATTTGGGGATAAGTGGGTTAGGGTAGGGGAAAAGGGGAGGCGGTGGGAGAGGAGAGAGGGGAAGCTAAATATATGGTGATGGAAAGAGAAGTCACATTAGGTGGTGAACTTATACGACAAGTTGATAATGCACTGTAGAATTGTATGCCTGAAACCTATGTAATCCTTGCTAACAGATGTCACCCCAATAAATCTAACAATAAAAAAATTATACACCCCTTGAAAACAAAACAAAACAAAACAAAACAAAAACAAAAATAACTTGGTATTGATGTGAAAAAGGGTAGATTGGTAGGGTGATATAGATAAAACAAGAGGGACCAGGAGGTGATCATTTTTAGAGGCAGGAAATGGGTACATGGAGTTTCTGGAACTATTCCTATTATTTTTGTATTAGTCTAAAATTGCCATTAATATTTTTTTCAAATCAAGAACGAAAAGAGGATTTCTAAATTGAATTGTCAACTGTAATTAACTAGCTTCCACTGGATTTGAATTTCAACTCCATAGCTTGAAGCATATGAGAATAGTTTGTCAGTCATGGTGAGTTCCCTGTGCCTATAATGAGTATTGTTTTCTGGGATGTAAACTGTTTCTAAGATAACAAATAAACAATCAAAACAAAACAATAATAGATCCTTTGTTATTAATAAATGTAAAGGTGGCTATTAAATAGCTGTAAGTGTTAGAAAGTCAACTGTATAGGAAAGATTTAAAAAGAGTTTGCTGAAATGGAGACCAGAGAGGGGATCCCTGAAACCACTCCTGGAAAATACAGTTGAACAGCCAACTGTGATCCAATACAGGAAACATTAGTGGCACAGTGACAGCTGAGAGATCCACACATTGCAAGAAAACACCTGAAGGTTAGAGAAAGGGGTTGAGCAGTAGAGAAGAGAGGGAACAGGGAAAGATTGTGACCCAATTCAACTTTGGCTAACTGAGGGAACTAGGAAGGAATCAAGGAACACTGTCCAAGGAACAGCACAATACCAGGTTGGGGGGGTGAGGAAATCAAGTGGTGACAAGAGTGAAGATGACACTTGTTAAAACCCTGCGAGACTGTGTGTGAGTTGGATTTAGCAGTAGTGGGTTAGGGAAATAGCTCATGAGCCAAGCCCTGGGTGGCACAGAGGCTAAAGAAAGCATTTGAACTGCCCTAGGCAGGAATAGGGCTCCCAGTTGCAACACTACAACCCTGGGCACTTGAAACTGAGAGCAGCTGCCTGCCTGTGGAAATGCTGAAACACTGAAACACAGTCCTGGGTAAAATGCAGGCTCAGGAGAAGGAAGAAAGGCTGAGCTGTTAGTATTCACCCTGAGCAACGTGAGTGGCCTTGACTTGCATTCTATCTGCCTCCTTTCTCTCCCCCAGCTTCCTTGATGAATGGCAGGAAGGGGAGCAACTGCGGACCTCCCTACCCTCAGAGATGCCAATTAACCACATCCCCTAAATTTTTCCTAAAGCTTGCCCCACAGCAAGACACTACAGTGATGCCAACTGGAAAGAGAAAGGTGAGATCTCCCTGGAATTGTCACAGGGAAGCTCTAATGCCTAGAATAGAGCCACAGCATCAACCACCACTGTACAGAGAAACACTATGAATACCTTAGCATTCATAGTCACTCAGAAGGAAAATGAAAAATCTCCAGAAAGAATTTTATAGATCTAGAAATTTATGAACTAAGTGACATACAGTACAAGACTGAAGTTCTAAAGATGTTCAGAAAAATGAAAACCTATTGGCAGAACACCCTAGCTGAAATAAATTATCTGAGAAGAAAATTTGTGAACAAAAAGAACAATTTAACAAAGAAATTAAAATTATAAGAAAGAGTAAGTGGAAATTCAAGAGATAAATAATGCAATAAAAGAAGTGAGAAATAAAATAACTGCCATAGAAAACAGGGCCAACAAAATGGAGGAAAGAAATAGTGATATTGAAAATTAGAATATGGAAACCACACAGAAAGAAGAAGATAGAAAATTCAGAGTCAAAATGATTGAAAGAACTTTACAAGAACTATTTGATTCCTTTAAAGAAACTAATATTAGAATAATGAACTTATAAGCATGAGCAGAAAAGAACTCTACAGAGAGCATACTCAAACAAATAGTAGATGAGAACTTTCCAAACCTATGAAAAAGTCTGAAACCCCAAATTTAAGAAGAAAAGAAATCCCCCAGCTCCCTGTATCCTAGTAGATGTTCAAGACACATTATACGGAAGATGTCAAAAATCAAAAACAAAGGGACAATTCTAAAGGCAGCCAGGGAAAAAAACAACTATAACCTATAAAGGGAAACCCATCAGGCTATCATTAGACTTCTCAGCAGAAACTCTATAAGCCAGGAGGGAGTGGAATCAAATATTCAAAATGTTAGAATAAAGAAACTTCCAGCCAAGAATAAGTTATCCAGCAAAATTATCCTTCATATATTAGGAGGAATAAAGACCTTCTCAGACACACAGAAGCTGAGGAAATTCTCCAGCACAAGGCCAACATTTTATGAAATACTGAAGAAGTCTTTTCGGCCTGAACCAAAACATCAGAATAAATGGAATAGAGTTGGGACAACAACAAAGAAATTAAAAAAAAAAAAAAAAGGAATGGCCATAGGAAATTCTCATATATCAGTCATCACCCTAAGTGTAAATGTACTGAACTTACCAATAAAAAGACACAGAGTAGCAGACTGGATTAAAAAACAAAACCCTTCCATATGTCCAAGAGACACGTCTCAGCCATAAGGACAAACACAGACTCAGAGTGAAAGGATGAAAAATGATACTCCAAAAACATGATATCCAGAGAAAAGGAGGAGTTGTCATACTGGTATATGATGAAACAAGTTTCAGCTTAAAACAAAGTAACAAGAGACAAAGATGGACATTTCATAGTGATAAAAGGGAAAATACAACAACAAGAAAATTTGAAAGTGATTAATATATATGCCTCTAATCAGAAAACACCAAAATATACAAAGCAACTACTAACATATCTGAAAAAAGAAACTGACAAAAACACAATCATAATAGAGGATCTAAACACCCCCTTAACAGCCATAGACTAACCATCCAAATAGAAAATAAATGAAAAAATATCAGCTTTAAATGACACATTACAGTAATTAGACAAAATTGCCATTTACAGAACATTTTATCCAACAAACAAACAAGAAAAAAGAGTATACCTTTTTTTCTAGTGCACAAGAAACATTTTCAAGGATACACCATGTACTGGGACACAAAACCAGCCTCAGCAAATTCAAGAAGTTTGCAACTATACAAAGTGTATTCTCAGACCACAAGGATTTAAAATTGGAGATCAACTGCAAAAAGAAAGCAGAAAAATTTACATATACATGGAGATTACACAACATCTCATAAAAAATGAGTAAATCTAAGAAAAAATATAAAACAAGAGATTTATAAAATATACAAACTAATGACAATGAAATTCCAGTGTATCAAAATTATTGGGACACAGTGAAAGCGGTAATAAGAGGAAAATTTATATCATTATAGTCCTATCTTAAAAAACAGAAAAAATAATAAGTAAACATCCTAACATTCCATCTTAAAGAACTGGAAAAAAGAAGAACAGAAAATACCCAAAGTCAGCAGAAGGAAAAAAATAATAAAAATTAAAATAAAGCTAAACAAAATCAAGAATAAAAAGATATTAAGAAAAATTAATCAAACAAAGAGCTGGTTCTCTGAAAATATCAAGAAAATTGAAAAATCCCAGGCTAGACTAATCAAAAGATGAAAGAAAAGGACACAAATATCCAAAATTACAAATGAAAGGTGAAAAGTTATTACTGATACCACAAAAATACAAAGGATCATAACAAAATATTTTGAAGGACTTCATGCCAACAAATTTAACAACCTAGAAGAAATGGACAAGTTTCTAGAAACATATAGTCTATCTAGACTGAACCAAGAAGAAGTGAATAATCTAAATATGAAAAATAAACAGAAAAGAAAGTGAAACTCTCATCCAAAACCTTCCCAAAGGCGAAAGCCACAGACCAGAAGGTCTCACCAATGAAATTTACCAAGCATTCAAAGAAGAATTAACACCTATCCTCCTCAGACTCATGCAAACCATTGAGGATGAGGCAGTACTTGCCTACTCATGCTACAAGGCCAACAGTACCCTAAAAGCAAAGCCTGATAAAGACAACACACACACAAAAAAAGAACTATAGACCAATATCTCTGATGAACACAAATGCAAAAATCTTAAACAAAATATTGCAAATAGAATACAACAAAGCATCAAAAAGCTATACACCATGATCAAGTAGAATTCATGCCAGGGCACAGGAGTTTTTCAACATCGGAAAATCAATTAATGTGACACACAACATAAACAAAATAAAAGATAAAAACCATATGATCATATCAATTGATGCAGAAAAAGCATTTGACAAGATATAACATCCATTTATGATCAAAACACTGGATAAAATGGGTATAGAAGAAAAGCACCTCAACATAATAAAGGTTATATATGACAAACCCTCAGCTAATATCATAGTGAATGGAGAAAAGCTGAAGCCCATTCTCCTAAAATCAGGCAAGAGACAGGGATACTACCTGTTGTCACTGCTATTCATTATAGTACTGGAAGTTCTAGCCAGAGCAATCAGGCAAGAATAAAAACTAAAGCATATCCAAATTGGGAGAGAAGAAGTCAAACTGTTACTGTTTTCAGATAACATGACCCTTTATATAGAAAATTCCAAAGACTCCACCAGAAAACTACTAAAAACAATAAACAAATACAGAAAAGTCACAGGATACAAAATCAAAGTACAAAAATCAATTGCATTTCTATATATAAACAATGAATCTTTAGAAAAAGAAATGAGGGAATCAATATCTTTTCTGACATCAACAAAAAGAATTAAATACCTGGGAATTAACAAAGAATGTGATGGACTTACACATGGAAAACTATAATACGCTTTTGAAAGAAATTGAAGAAGACACAAAGAAATGGAAAGATATTCCATGTTCATGGATGGAAAGACTTAACATTATTAAAATGACCATATTACTCAAAGCAATACACAGATTTAGTGCAATTCCCATAAAAGTTTCACAGACATACTTTCAAGAAATAGACAAAAAATGTTATCAGATTTGTATGGAATCACAAAAGACCTCAAATCACAAAAGCAATACTACAAAGAAAAAATAAGCCTGGTGGTACCCTGATCCCTGATTTTAATTTATACTTTGTAAAGCATCAATAATAAAAACAGCTTGGTATTGGCAGAAAATGGAATAGAATTAAAAAACCAAGAAATAATTTCACAAACATATGGACAAATAGTTTTTGAAAAAGGAGTGGAAAATATACAATAGGGAAAAGAAAGCCTCTTCAGTAGGTGGTGCTAGTGAAACTAAAAAGAAATACATGCAAAAGAATGAATCTGAACTGTGCACTGTCACCATACACTAAAATTATTTCAAAATTGAAGACCTCCACATAAGACCCAAAACAATAAAATGTATAGAAAAAAAAACAGTGATACTAAACCAACAACAAAGCAAAGAGACAGTCAACCAATGATAAAAAGTATTTGTAGATGACACATCTGATAAGGGTCTAATATCTAAAATATATAAAGAATGCTATGACTAAAAAAAAAAATTAAAAAGTGGGCAGAGGACCTGAACAGACACTTCTCCCATGAAGATATACAAATGGCCAATAGATATATTAAAAAATGCTCAACATCATTATCTATGAGGGAAATGCAAATCAAAACCACAATGAGATACCACCTCACACCTGTGAGAATGGCTATTATCAACAAGACAAGGAATAACAAGTGCTGAAGAGGCTGTGTAAAAAAGGAAATCTCACACACTTCTGATGGGAATGTAAATTAGTACAACTGCTATGGAGGACAGTGTGGAGGTTCCTCAAAAAACTGGGAATGGAGTTACCATATGACCCAACAATCTTCCTTCTGGGTAGTTACACAAAAAATTTTAAAACTTTAATCTGCAAAGACTTATGTACCCCAATGTTCATGATAGTGCTGTTCACAGTTGCCAATACATGGAAACAAGCAAAGTGCCCTTCTATAGATAACTGGATAAAGAAACTGTGGTATATATACACAATGGAATAATACTCAGGTATAAGAAAAGGTAAAATACTACCATTTGCAACAAAATAGATGGACCTCAAGAACATTATGCTAAGAGAAATAACCACACAGAGAAAACCATGAACCATATGACTTCACTCATATGTGGAATATAAAACTGAAAGGAACAAAGGAAAAAAAAAACTCATGGACATGGTCAATAGTCTAGTGCTTACCTGGGGGCAAGGAAGGAGTGGGTTGGAGAAGAGGGAGGGGTGGGAGAGGAGGGAAGGGGAGCCAAATATATGGTGATGGAAAGAGAACTGACACTGGGTGGTGAATACATAATGCACCACATAGACAATGCAATGTAGAATTGTACACCTGAAACCTATGTAATTCTTGTTAATTAATGTCACCCCAATAAGTCTAACAATAAAAAAATCACCAATCAAATTTGATAAATCTGAAGAAAGTATCAATGAAATGCAAGATATGTTAGAATAAATTAGTCACAATTCAAAGGGAAAAACAGATGAAAATTTTAAGAGATGTTAAAATTTTTGCACAACAGAATGAAAAAATATGGGTAGAGTGCACTTCACCCAGAAGGAGAAATAGAAGAGAGGAAACACAATGTTTAAAAAGATTTAAAAAAAAACTGTTGAAAATGGGGGAAAAAATACTTGACATTAATGTTCAGGTAGGGTTGACATAGCTAGAAAATTGATGCCAGAAAATTTTGACAGGGTCAGGACCCATGACTATGACTTAAAAACCAGCTGCATTCTGAGAGAACAATGCCCTGAGATAAAGCCTGTGATTACTGTGCAACAGACAATGGAATTTTGAAAGAAACCATATTTCTTATTTCTAAGCCAGCTTTGTTTAAGCTTAATAGAATTATAACTTACATGCATTCTTTCCCTTAGATCTTACCTACCTATACACACACTGTATGTTGCTCACTCCATTTAATCATTAAGCCCATAGGGCACCAGATTCTGGTCAACATCAGACTACATTTCAGGAAAAAGAGCTTCAGGTTCATTAAACTTAGAAACTGAGTTTCAGTCAACTTAAAATAACATCTTGGCTTCAGTTGTGTTTCAGCACCAGACTCATGAAAGCAGAACAGCCCCATATCCCCTGGAAACCAGAGATACATTTTCCAGGGCATGTGGTCTGTGGGATTGAACAATGCCATGACTGACACTAGGACCTGAAACCATAATTAGTTGTTCCCTGCCTTAGCCCAGACCAATCAGTAGAGCCCAGAACACCAATTCCCTAGTAACCATGATTGGTTATTTTTCTATCATATAAAGCTATCAGAGGCCATCGGCACAGTTGTTTCTTTTGGACTCTACTCACTCTCCCTTGAGTGTATCTAATAAAACTGCTACTCTTTTCTGTATTCTGTCTTATGAATTCTTTCACAACCCATGAGCAGCTCTAGATTTAGTGAGTTTCAAACCAATAGAGACTGAGATTCCCAATATTAAGCATGGAAAGATTATTCTGCTGTTGTTGGGTACATTTTTCCATAGATGTCATTTAGACCAAGTTGGTTGATAGTACTGTTAAAGTCTTCTATAATCTTGCTGATTTTCTCCCTAGTTTCACTATTATTAAAAGAGGAGTATTAATGTCTCTAAAAATTACTGTTGAATTGTTTATTTCTAACTTTAATTCTGTCAGTTTTCACCAGATGTGTTTTGGATCTCTTTTATTATGTCCGTACATGTTTATACTTGTTACATCCTCCTGATGGATTGACCCTTTTATCATTCTATTATAATGTGCCCCTCTATGTCTATTAATATTTTTGTTTTAAATTCTTTTTTAACAGTTTAACTATATTTATTATAATAAACAAGTAAAACAATGAAGTGTCCACATAGCAGATTAAATACACTGTAGTTGCTAAACTAAATATGCAACTGATACCTCATAATTTTAATTGCTTATTTTTTCAGTTACAGTTGACATTCAATGTTATTTTATATTAGTTTTATGACGGACCAGCTGCCACAAGTCGATCAGTACCTGAAGAGGGGAGTGGGAATGAATAAAGAGACACTCACATAAATGTTGATGCGGCCGGTCTTCACTGATGGTGAAGCCCCGAGTTTATTTCCCATCACCAACATATACAGTTTGAGTACGTGCAGTTTAACAAGGAAAGAATGCATTACCTCAGTGAAAATAAATCTTTAACTTGTACATAGAAACTAGAAAATCACTGAAACTCCCAAAAGTAATTATCCCCTGTCAGAATCCACCAATTACCCCGATAGCCATCAATCCTCTGTGTCCTGGAACTGGCCGTTCTCACCACATACCTCAA